>JAECUM010022633.1:0-81073 GCA_016617855.1 Megalonaias nervosa | reverse complement strand
TCTCTCTCTCTCTCTCTCTCTCTCTCTCTCTCTCTCTCTCTCTCTCTCTCTCTCTCTCATGCAAGTGTGTATATATTTTCGAAATACGATTTTAACTTAACGACTCAAAACAAACATGCAAAATGATAGGTTAAAAGATGAAACAGATCATAACTAATAATTGATAAATCTATCGTGCTGTCTCAAGTGACAATACTATCCGTAAAGTCCGTAAAGGTGTTCGTCATCACATCCATGCTCATACTTCTCGTATTATACATGAACAATGAAATTACTGTTGACAGCAAGTAGTGGCACCATTTAAGTTGTAACTTTTTTATACAGTTTAACTGTCGTTAAATATATATATCATGCATTTCAATCTTTAATATAGATATACTGATAGACAAATAAAAAAAAACAACACAAATCATAAGGAAAACAACAGTATTTAAAATGTATGAAATGCCCAGAGATCACGTCTGTCAGGGAGCGATTATATATTTGAGATAAACTGTGTGTGTGTTTGTCTGTATGTGTGTGTGTGTGTGTGTGTTTAAAATTTTTAACGTAGCATTAACAATTTTTCAGTCATATCGCTACGATGTCTGCAGTGTAACAGTTTATAGTGATATCTAGCACTGGGGCATCATGCCGCAGCCATTTAGCATCAAGTCCCACCCAGTCACATTATACTGACACTAGGCCGACCAGTCCTAACACTAACCTCTTAATGCTGAGTCCAAGTGAGGCAGCTGCTGGCACTATTTTTATAAGTCTTTGGTAAGACTTGGCTGGGATTCGAACCCGCGACCTCCCGCATCCGAGGCAGACGCTGTAACCACTTAAGCCTGAAATAAACTAACAACACTCACTACAGAACTAGTGTTAACTAGCTTTTGCACTTTCGAGACACTTGGTCCCGTTATAAAAAGAAAACGCACCAAGAAATACAAATAGGAACGCTGATGCATATTGCTACGAATGTTAATACATAAAGCTATGAGTGCTAATGTCTACTACTACGAATGCTAATGCATAAAACTATGAATGCTAATGCATAATGCTATGAAAAAAGATAGTAGAAAAGGTTACGTAGCTAAGATAATACTTTTAAACATGTTTGCTTGGATCAGAGTTCGGGACGTTTGTTTCTCCCTTGGAAATTCTATGGTCAGCCTGATATTTCTCGGGTTTATTCGCTAATATTTCAGCAACAGGACCTGACCTTGTCTATAGTTTGGTGTAATTTTCTATTAAGATCATGTTTCTTTTTTTCAGAAAAGGTTATTTAGACAGTAGTCTCCAGTAGCGATTTCAGCAATTTACTGCAGTAGTCTCCAGCAGCGATTTCAAACATCAGTTATCATAAATAAATAAGAAAACATACAAAAGCGACCTTGACCTTTGACATAGTTCATAAAATCCTTTCAGAGGCTATTGACATTTTCCAGAGTTAGAAAACATATTTCATCTTGTCCAATTACGGAATTTGGGTGATTTTGGAGTAACAGCCACTGCTACTACTACCGCAAGCATAGTTTACGAATTAGTGAAAGCTACGACAATTTATACCTTACAAGAAAAGCGTAATTACTCCTATTTGTTCACACGTACAATAAAACACTATTATGCAAATCTTTCACAATATACAATGCATAGTGATTGATATGGACAGCTTAGCACTGAGTTAAAATATATAGTTCCTACTTTCAACAGCGGTGGTCGGAGAGGGACCTCAATGTAGACTAGTATGTGTATACCATAAAAACCGTGTCATGACCTAAGCACAAATACTAAATCAAAGCCTCTAAAGTGTAAGATGTCTGCAAGTATCAGTCTCCATGTCTCTAATATGACATGTATCAGTCTCCATGTCTCTAATATGACAAGTACTGTCTCCAAGTATCAACCTCCATGTATCTAATATAAGTACCCTGTCTCCAAATGTCAACCTACATGTATCTAATACGACAATTACCCAGTTTCCATGTATCAACCTCTATGATTCTAATATGATAAGTATCCAGTCTCCAAGTATCAGCCTCCATGACTCTAATATGACAATTATCCAGTCTCCAAGTATCAGCCTCCATGTATCTAACATGATAGGTACGCAGTCTACAAGTGTCAACCTCCATGTATCTAATATGATGAGTTCTCAGTCTCCAAGTATCAACCTCCATGTCTCTAATATGACAAATACCCGTCTCCAAGTATCAATCTCTATGACACTAATATGATAAGTATCCAGTCTCCAAGTGTCAACCTCCATGTATCTAATATGATAATTAGCCAGTCTCCAAGTATCAACCTCCATATCTCAAATAGTCTAGTCTACTGGTGAGTCTTCATTACTCTAATTTGACAAGTACCCAAAAAATGAACGTGAAGCACAAAATTTAATTTATTTCCAAGAAGGTCGACATATAGCTCGCAGCAAGGTTAATGATTAAATGTATAACCTAAGTTAGTATGGGGTAAGCTCAAAAATCAAGCAAATGACAGTTAAACACAAAATATGCCACAGTGACCTATTCTGCTTTAACTGTAGTACTATAAAAAAAAAAAGAAATAAGCATCGAATAAACAAGTTTAACATCTTTATTGTGAAAAGTGTCTAGGAATTCAACGTTAAACACAAACTTTCAACGACTCTCTGGAATGTGATATTCAAGCAACAAAAACCCTATTAAAGTACCTGTTATGATGCATGCATTAATTCGATTTTTATGATTGCAAGCAGGACATTATGCATTAAGCATGTCCCCAAACCGAGCAAAACTACGGAGTCGTGAGATCAACATAAAACTTAACTAATGCCAGTAAAACGTGAAAATACAGTTCACACTAGTAACAAGACATCAAGTTGTTATGATTGCAGTATAAACTTTGCTCGAGAAACGACCTTCAAATTCACGGCTCAACTGAAGTTACTAAAGAGTAAAATATGTCTCACAGTGACCTAGGTGTGTGATACGAGTGTTATACTAATCAAAATTCATTTTCTTGTTGTTTTGTGATTCTAGAAATGATAACATGTGTGCAAAAATCTTTATGCGGTCATGAGTCAAACGTGACAACTTAACTATCGCCACTAAACTGTGAAATATAGGCCAAGCTTACCTCATTTTTTGCATGTAATACTACAGTAACAGCTATGCAAGACATCGTCAAGTTCTATGACTAGCATGAACAGTGCCGGACGTATAAACGTCAAGCACAACACTCAACACCTGTCAGTAGAGCATAAAATATAAGTCATAGTGATTTGTTTTTACGAGATGCACTATTTATAAAGATGATTCATCCTATTAACATGTTGTATGTTTTAGTTTAAAGTTGCTTGGTCATGAGACAGTCGTAACAATTAATCAAGAAGTTAGAACCCTTTTCCCCTATCTATTGCTATAAGAATCAGTCCCATAACTGCCTAGCACTTGTGAATTAGTGTAGAGATGCAGTAAGGTTGCACATGTGTGAACACTATACCGACGGTACTGTAGTACAGTAACTCCTCGTTTCTTGGCGAGTTACAGCGACGTGTGAATTGTCTGATTTAAAAGATATAAATGGAATCGAATGAATATGTTCTAAATTTTAAAGTTGTTATTGATACTTCTACTGTAATTCAAATGTTTAATGGAGAGACAAATAAGGAACTTTTGTGAAATTATTGGAAAATTCCAATTCCTTTGAGAAAGGTATTGGTTGTATATTGTTTTTCATCTACATCAGTATGTATATTTGAACTCGTCTTTCATTCAAGGATATTTCTCTTTCAACATATGTAATAGTTTGGTTCATTTTACTCCTAGAATTTCACGCAGTTCTCGCGCTTAGTCACGAAAGCATAACACCTATATTGTAATAGTATAGACGACTGTAGCAAGACTCATTTTCCAACTGTATGTATGCTAATAGCATAGATATATGCAGCTAGATTCATTTTTTAAAATCTTTGTATCACTAAATACTCCCTCGCAAATATTCAGTGACATTAGGTCTTCATAAAAACCGTATCAGATGTAGATAGTTACAAAATGGAAAATTATATCTGACATCTAACATAACGACAATGGCTGCCATTTTGTAAATGTAGTTACTGCTACTCTTCCTGAATGGAAACATCATACTGGCATGAGGTTTCCACTAAATGAGGTCTTGTGATGGAAACATCATACTGGCATGGGGTTTCCACTAATGAGATCTTGTGATTTGCAGCAGTGTCAAAATGAAATGTGTACTGGTTTGATCTCCTATGAAAAACTTATACTGATAAAAGACTTTTAATATATTGTAACTTATATTAACTTAAAATGTTGCTACTTTTATCTCCATAAAGGCCATTTTGAAAATGCTAATATGACTGTCCCTTCTGAATGGATAGTCGTTTATTTTTTCAGGATGTTTTAACTAAAAGACTTTTAATGATTATATCGTCGGTCCTAAATGGATATGGTACCAATCTAACTTCCAACACAGCCAACATAGCACCCGTCTTTTACATTTTGATATGGCTACTCCTTAATGGACAATCATATTTACACTAGGTTTTCACTATCATGCCTATGTACTTAATCCTAAATTAAAATAGTGGTAATCTGAAATTAAACATGGCCGTCTTGATGATCTCATTATCGTGTCTCCTGCTGAACTCATAGTCAAATTGGATATAGTATACATTTTATGACGGGCAGATTTTCATTTAGCAACATTTATCAGATAGTGACACCGGAAGAGAGATCCCTTATGCTTTTATTTGCCGACATTATAGTTAATAATATGAGGGCTGAGCACAGATGTATGTTCCATGTTGCTACTTTTTACCTACATGTTTCCAAATGCAATGTTTATCATGCAATGAAAATCATTTTAGCTTATTTATGTTATTTCATCCGCCTGATGGAAAAGGGGACCCTTTGAAAGCCCCTTTTCCTTATCCTCACAGTGGCTACGTAAATTTTTTAATATAATCCTTTTTCATTATGAACCATTAGGAAAGATAAAAAGCAATATTAATGTATACCATTGTCTCAAAAGCAATATTAATGTATACCATTGTCTCATATTACAACCTCTTTTCAAGGGAATGCAGATTTAAATTAGAAAACTGCTTACATAATGTGGTCCAAATTAATTAAATGGAAACAACTTTGTCCTAATTATTTAGATTAAGCTTATATATATATATATATATATATATATATATATATATATATATATATATATATATATATATATCACATGTATATGCTGGACAGACACAAAAACCCTTTGTATATCAATGTATCCTATACAGCCCTACCAAAAACTATATATTCAATTCTGTAAAACAATAGGGAGTGTATGCATGGAGGTTTGATGTCATACCAGTACAGCACACTCTATAATGTAATTCATTTTAACATGGTTCCTTTTTATATGGTGGTTTTCCACCATTTTATATTTAGCAGCTAAATTATGTATACTGCAATTCTTTGCAACATTGTTCCCCCTATAGGGTGGTTTCCTATTTCATTATGTAGCAGCTAAATTATGTATAATGTAAATTCATTCTAACATGGTTCCTTCTATATGGTGGTTTTCCCATTTCATATTTAGCAGCTAAATTGTGTATAATGCAATTCATCGTAACATGGTTCCTTGTACTGGATGGTTTTCCCATTTCAGTATGTAGCAGTTAAATTGATTATAATGTAATTCGTTAAAAGCAATCTCGGTGTTATTGCATCTCATAGGCTGTTTTGTTTCAAAAACAGTATAATAGTGTCTCAGTGTTATAGTGTCTCAGTATTACACTGTCAATGTTAAATTGACTCACACTGTTATGGTATCTCACAGTGTTATATTGTCTCATAGTGTGACACTGTCTCACAGAAGGTGTTATAGTGAAGGAGGACTGTTCAGTATAATGTGTTTATAAGCTTAGGGTAGCCATTGGTACTAGAAGAAACATATCAATAAAACTTAGAACATCCTGGAGTATAGATTTTTCCAATTCCATAAACCCAAATAATGTGTCTCATAAGACTATCCAAAACAAAACAATGGGAAATTTTTGGCAAGCATTGCTAAGAACAGTCTGTGGCTTTTGACAATCAACAACTTATAATAGAACAAAAAAGTAATTACATGCCTCATTTACAAGAAGAAGAAAAAAAAGAGAAAAATGACTCAATAATTTTTCACTAGGTTAATTGCCTGTCATAGAATAAGAATAAAAAAAATTGTAAAAATTAAGAAATTGAGATGAGCAAGTTCAAAAGAAAGTTTGAACATAAAAATACAAATAAAGTTTTACTTTAGTGAATGTATGAAAAGAAAACTAGTAATTGGTTATAATAATAGTCTTCGTTTTCTATTAGGTCTTCCTAGATGGAACAGTGCCTCCAACATGTTTGTAAATTATAATGTATTCAGTTTTGAGGAAGTAATGAGAAAGTATGTATTCTCAATGATAACAAGACTATCTAATAGTGAGAACTGTATATTGAAATCACTTTGGAACTATGACATTCATTTAAATTCTCATATTATTAGTAGATGGAACAAATTACTCTTTAAATGTGCCACTTAATTTCATTCTTAACAATGCAGGGCACAGTCCATTGTTGTAGATGTGTCTGTATACTTGTAAATATGATATATATATGTTCTTTTATGTTTACAATGTTTTACTTTATATCCGTATTTTAATTTAGATGTATGGACTATGTAGTCTGAAATAAAGAATTCTTATCTTATCTAAAACTGGGATTCTGCTGAGTTTCAAACTCACCTCTTGTTTGGCAAGCATTACACACAGAAAGACAAATGTGGGTATTTATAGACAAAATAAAATCATAAACATGATTCAAATGTATTTCTTTAATTGTAAATCAGTAACATAATGTATGTCATTAACTTTAGTAAAATACAGAGGACAGGCTGAATAGAGCAAGGGGAGAGAAGCAATAAAACACTATTTTTCTCCCTAAAATGCATCTTGTAAAGGTTAGTGATTGTTTAGCGAAATGACACAATTACAGTATATTGTGGACTTTAAAAGCTATGTTTTAAGTCAAAGATAAAAGCAATAATAACTAGATCTACCACTACACCAACAACAATGACTGCAATAACAGCTGCAATAATAACAATATTAAATTAACTATTGACCCAGTGACCCTGGTATTAAAAACCTATCAGGCAGGCCAGTCAATCTTTATGTCAGCTATAATGATAATAATAATAATAATAATAATAATGAAAATAGCATTAATAATGAATATAATAACCATCAACAAGCAATAGAATTTTAGTGTGAACTTTTTCTGTATTATAATATTAAAGCAAAAACCTAGGTATTTTTCATGTCTTCAATGCCAAGAGTTAAGAGTTTATTTGATTTCTTGAGGCAAAATTAATTCCAAAAGATACTAATGATAGTACATTGTTTTTATTCAAGATTTCAGATACTTTTTATGCTTTCTCAAGCTAATCCCTGCTCTTCTTCCATTCATTTATTTCTTGGGTTGCCCTGTCAAGACCTTCTTTAGAATTACCATCTGTCTATAAAGGCCAATTCTGGCTCGACTCCTTGGTGAACACTATACACATGTTTGACTGTACATTATAAATACCCAGTAAACAGAGGTCAAAAAGATAATTTTAAAATATAAACACTCCAAACAGAGAAGCAATATATTCATTTTCCACTGAAATCAAAACAACAATAAAGAAATAAAACAACGACAATATACACGGTTTAAAAATAACATCCTACAAAAACTGTCTGAAACTCTTCGCATAAAACAGCTGAAACATCAGTACATATTCCCCAAAGACATCACATGTGGCTCAACAGATTTTGTGTGTGTTTAAGAAGTAGGATACTTACATAATTAAATTCCATGCACATGAAGAAAAAGAAGACAATATACGAGCTAGATTAATGTACAGGAAACTCCCAATTTTGGCACATTCTACTTATCCCCATCAAGCATTTGTTCTGGCAACCAAGCAAAAAATAAATCCCTAAATGCATGTCATTCACATATATATGCAAATGCACAGCATGCATTTCCTAAGCAGTAACTGCCAATTTTGGATTTATTCAAACAGAAAGAAGATTTGGCTCAATGATGGAGTGATTCAAGTCACATGAATTCAACATGCGCAAGATTTCTCAGGGACATAATGCTCATGTAAATTAGGAGTTTATAGCATTTGCAAATAACAAACAACAAAATTCATTGATGCATTATGTACATACAACAGCAGCTTGAGTCTGTCATGTCAAATCCCTATACTTTTTATTACATGTCTCTCTCAACACTCCATAACCCTCTCAGTGCTGATCTCCAGAGATGCTCATATAATTTCCAAAGGATCATAATCCAGAATCTACTAAATATATTTGTGTCCTCCTCCTGTGCATTTAGAAAGTTTGAAAAAAAATTATTTTAGAACTGTAACAAACTGCAATCTTGTGTATATATGACCTTTGACCCTAAGGCAGGGGCTCAAACTGATACCCCAATTGTAAATGGTCATCAGATGAATCCTAGGAACCAAATTTGGTGATTATTTTACCCAATGATTTAGGACAGGCGGTTGGAGGGTATGAATGATATACCATTTCTAAAGAGTGGAGATACAAAAATCCCAGATGTGCTGTCATAAACAGTATTGTCTGATTAAAATGTACACTCTTCATTTGCAATCCTAGAGGAACAGACTATGTCGACTCCCACTGGCTGGTGTATCTGATGTCGTAAACAGTATTGCCTTATCAAAATCTACACTGTTCAGTTGGAATCCTGGTGGAACAGATTTTGTGGATTCTGATTGGCTGGTGTATTATGTCTTGACTAATTTTTGCTGTTTATGGTATATACAAAAAGAAAAGGAAAATAAGGGTAAACAAACTCGTTTTCTACAACAATACCGATATATTTTGTATAAATTCTGCACACACACAAAATGATTCATTTAGAACTTTTAACAGAGGCTTAAAACACCATGTACACAGAATACAATATCATATTTACACAACAGGTGAAAAATAGTGAAAGAAAACAGGGTTCTGAACAAATGAAGTGAACAAGTTTAAGCCGCTTCAACTTAGATCGTTAAAACTGTAAAATTTAATATATCCTAATACACTGGTATGTGACTGTAACATGCTGGTAATGTTTAAGGTCCACAATTCTAAAAGAAATAATTAGAACTGTTACATGACTTAGCATTCTGCTGCCAAAATAGTTAAGAATATATTATGAAACCTGGTGATATCTCATATCAAGGGCACCTGCTGACATCCCATATCAAGAACACCTTACTCATACACGTACCTGCTATATTCCCAGCGTTGGGTGGTTTTTGAGACTCAAAAAGTGTCTTTTGAGGTCCCAAAGGTGGTCAGTGCATGTAAACCAACCCCCAACCCCCCAAGACTTCATCCAATTGAGAATAAGCGATCTTTTCATATAAGCCTAAACATAATGATAGGAAATTCAAACCTGAATAAAAGAAAATTACTTTTTTTTTCTTTAAAGCATTTTAATACACTTAAAAGGAAAACATAGTCGGTAGACTAAACATTGTCAAATACCATTACCACCCACCCATCCACACCCACACACATGCCAATACTCATTGAATCACCACCACATTGACATTAAATAAAAATATACACAGAAATATCTATCTTTAGAATCCATTGGATGGATATATATAGGCTTAACATGATGCAGTCTTGGCCACTCTCAATAGTTCAATAGAGGGTTTGAATGCAATGCAAGTGTCATTAGTGTTCATCTTTGCACTCATTATTGACTTGATGAATTACATTTGAACACAATTCTGATGACTGAAATAATCAAGTTTGCATTTTATATATGGAGTAAAACCCCATTTAAAAAAGAAACATCATTGCTTATCACAAGCTTGAAAATAATGCAGATCACTTCAACATTCTCATTTAAGGCAATGATGTGTAATAACTTTGTTCTTCAACATACATATCTTTGGTATAACTATAATTTGAAACAATTCAGGTTGTTCCATTTTGTGAACTTTACCTATGTAAATTAGCATACTGGGCTTCCCCACAGCAGTCTTCAAAGGATTCAACATATTAACTGAGCTATTGTCAGCCAGTTAAGTAATAAGTGAAATGGTAATTATTTATATCTGACCAACTTGCCTTTAAATTGCCTCTATAAAAATTAACTATATAAACTGACACGAAGATAGTCTTACATGAGCTCTAAGCAGGACTGTTAGGCATTTACACATGCCATGTGCATATATTGAGTTGGTGGGGTTTTTTTAAGATTACTGAAAATGTAGTTTTTGGGGGGAGTTAATGGCGATCTAGATTTGAGAAAACTTCCCTAAGGGTTTGCATGATTTACTCTTTGCCTTACCTCTGATATTATGAAGATCTAGTCCCTCCCCCAAAGGAGAAACACAAAGGTTCTCCATGTTTGGGCTGCATAACCCACTCCAGGGGTATTACTGTGTTTTCTTTTGGGACAGCGTTACTCCGCCATCCAGTAGTTGGGGGAGTGCACCTGGACCCAGTGAGTTGATTGCCCTTAGTGATAGAAGCTGCCTTCTTTTCAGAAGATACACAATTATGTCTTGAGAAGGTGCTGCTCTGCCCAATTTTATTCAGGGCGCACACTCAAACCTTCGAGCAATGTTACTATCTCACATGTAGTAACACTATTTTTCTCTCCTAGATGATGCTATATCTCTCTGTTTTATTAGGGGAGATGCAGTCGATTCCATTTTGTCTGGGGAAGGTACTGCACCACCCTTGTTCGTTCACGGGAGCGCAGTCAATCCCTTTAGAAATATGTTACTCCCTCATAGGTTGTACCAGTATTTCTATTATTGTGAGATTTAATTGATACATATGGGGAAGAATGAGCTTCCTTCATCTTCATAGATATCTGAAGGCTTTCAGCAAGGTCCCAAATATTGTCTGACCATAGGCAACACATGGAACATCCATCCATTCATGTAAATTTTGTACATGAACAACAAGTGAATGTCCCATGCCCACAGTTACCAACCATTTCAGAAAGAAATAAAGTTCTAAATCAAGACACTTAGTATGAAAAAATAACAGAGAAATGATGATATAATAACAAGGGTTGCATCACTCATATCTTGTACAAGTGTTTTTGTATTGTAAACAAGAACGTCTGTTTATTTGGTTTATTCAGTTTAAAATGTATAAATACTACAACATCACTGTTGTGTTGGAGTAATGTTTCCTTATGAAATTACTACTTAAACATTTAAAGGAGCCTACAATCTATTAATAAACAAATGTTATGCGGTTCTGTGTTGTGACCACACTACCGCATTAATAAACAATAATCACAATAATATTTGGTCCCATATACTGTAAAACTGTTGTAATTGTGTAATTTTCGAAAAACAAAATTATTGGCTACTATTATTACCACAATCTACCATGCCTTTATGCGAGGAGGAGAAATGGTGGGTGGCTAATCAATGTTAATCTCTTCAATTTAAAATTTTATATAAAATATAGACAAGAGGTTTTAACATTCACTATAAAGAACTAGTAATGACAAGCCCTGGTTATTAGTATAAAAACATTGCACATGTAGGCATCTTCTCTTCAAAGTGTTTTTTTTTCTTCCATTTGCTGACTCAGTGGTCAGCCAGAAAAGAATGAGGATGTTCTATAGAGCTCAGGCTGATGATTCAGATCAGACTGGGTGAAACCCTTGTTCTAGGAAATCGTTAGAATAGGGAGTTCGTGCATCAAGCACAGATGAGGCATTTCCATGCAGAAAGGTAATGCTTAATAAAAGTGACAGGTAAGCTACTGCTGACATAAAAAAAAATGTTTTTCAAAACACAACCATGCCAGGGAGTCTGGGAGAAAAATATCATGTTTTTAACATAACATGTCACGTTGTGGCAGATAAACATACAGGTTGAGTGCTTTTATGAATCTTTTCTTAATTTCCAGGACTAAATAAATTTTTAAAAAGTCAGTTTTCCACAGAGCAAACTGACTGGAAAACTGAACTTACCCTTGGATATATGAACTTGCCCAAAAATATAATCAAACAATGAAAGTTACTCTGGAAATTGTGTCATATTTATTTTCTAAATAAATGGCTTATTTTCTTTTGTTTTTACTACTATTGGCACATTAAAAACTTGTACCAATAATTAAAATTAACCAAAAAAATATATCTAACAGTACAAGTACATAGATATGTAGATGAGAATACAAGATGGGCATGAACTGCTAGCTAAAAGAGCAAAGACAGACAGACAGACACATAAAGTGATGCATTAACATACTCATTTCATGAACTACATCAACAATGATAAAAGCTTAACCTGGACATGACGGCAGTTTGTAACGATTTATTTACAAGAATGACTTGAGAACGATAATCTTAACCCATGCAATTATGTACCAAACAGCATGTGTATTGGTTTACTTTAATTGCCATAAAATTATATGCCAAGCAGCATGTGTAGTAGTTTGCTGTAATTACCACGTAACTGTATATCAAACAGCATGTGAAATGGTTTAGTGTAATTACTACATAATTATATATCAAACAGCATGCGTAATGGTTTACTGTAATTATATTATAATTATATGCCAAGCAGCATGTGTAATGGTTTACTGTAATTACCACAATTATATATCTAACAGCATGTATAATAGTTTACTGTAATTACCACATAATTGTTTATCAAACAGCATGTGAAATGGTTTAGTATAATTACTACATAATTATATATCGAAACAGCATGTGTAATGTTTACTGTAATTACCACATAATTATATATCAAACAGCATGTGTAATGGTTTACTGCAGTTACCATATAATTATATGTCAAACAGCATGTGTAATGGTTTCCTGTAATTACCATGCAAGTATATGCCAAAAGGACATGTGTATTGATTTACTGGAATTACCATGCAATTATATACTAAACATGATATATATATCGTACAATGCTGTATTATTGCTGGTTCTATATAATTGCGGCAACTGGGATTTTCCAATTAATTTTGGACACTCGCCGTCTAGCGGTTGTTTACATATGTAAAGCTGTAGCCAGTATGGATGCAAATATCTTATAGCACAATTTCATCTAAAATGTCAACATTTTTTAAAAGTTTTGCAATGAAAAAGAATGAACATCACTTTTTTGTAAAGTACATGCAATTACATTGATCATCATATACATAAACTCCAGTCGAACTTGCTATACATGCATTGGCTTTAATTACAAAACATATTCAGTGTATCATCTGATGTTTGATGATTATAGGTCAAATATTGATGGTGACATGCATGTCCTTACAAGGTTAAGCTTGCAATTTCATTCAGTGGTAGCCAATATGGACCAAAATCGACAAAATGTTGCTTAAATTGGAACACAATCACAGTTAAACTTTCTTTAAATCGGTAATAGTTCAATAATAAGAATAATAATAATAATAATAATAATAATAATAATAATTTTTAATATTTATGTCTCTGCCCACATTGCTTTTAAAATTCATATAAAGTTAAATATTGTTTTTAATTTCGTTTTTGTAGAAATATTCTGCCAGTGCAAGCGTGGACATTCCTTCTTATAGATCAGCTGAAATTTATGTTTATTATAATACATGCATGCTACCATACATGAGTTAGGCAAATACTGCGATAATATAGAGTTATTCCCCCATGGTACTTTAATCATGGTTATCCACCATATGCCGTTTTATTTACAAATACACACTTTGATTGACAAAGATTTTTTTTTAGGAATAGAAAGAGGGAGAGTCATAGAAACTTTACAAATAAAAAGTATGTGGCAATAACAAAACAGTTTTAACATGTACCAATAAAACCATTAAGTACCGCGATAATACAGCATTCTCGGTTATTGGTTCACTGTAATTACCATGCAATTATATGCCAAATAGCACACATGTATTGGTTTCCTGTAATTACCATATAAAGATATAATTATATGCCAAACAGCACATGTGTATTGGTTTACTGTAATTACCATATAAATACAAGTAAAAAACAGCATGTGTAATGATTCACTGTAATTACCATGCAATTATATGCCAAATAGCATGCTATTGGTTTCCAGTAATTACCATGTAAACAACAAATGCTAAACACTGCTTGTGAATGGTTATGTCTGGTATATCAATATCAATTTTCGAGCAATCCATGTTCTAAACATATCTGTAACATATCTCACAAGTTATGTCATCAAATTAATAAAAACACCAAGGAAGGGTTTGTACTAGTGAGGGCAGGGTGCCAGACAGGAAAGGTACGATGCAATACCTTCCCAAAACAGGCTAGGGATGACACTGGACTTCAACACAACTTTTAAAAATTATTACCACCACTGTCACTGCAAAACAAGTAATAGATGGTTTCAGTGTCCGCTAATGCAGCTAAATAACAATTTATATGTACAAAAGGCATACTTTGTCACACTGAATAAAGAATATGTGACAAACTCTTTTTGCATTTCTACACCTGTTTCACATATTTTGCCTATGAGACAGTCAGGTGGGATACAGCACTCCTATCCCACATGAATGCACCTGATGACCTGATATTAACAACTTTTTCAGAAAGTTAAAATATTTTCTTATATAAACAAACTTAATTACTTCATGTTAGTTTCATATGACATCCAATAACTGAATGTGATAATATTGGAAGACAATTACAACTGTTTTTTCTTTTCTATTTTCACCCACGCAGAACTAGTGTACTATGGATCAACAAATCATGTCACTTCCTTCAGCAATGTCTTTGTATTAATGCACTGTTTTTGCAGGACAACAGCATATAACCCATTACATTCTGGCATTGCTATTGTTTTACAAAAGTGGCAGATACAGTGTGATTGTATTGATATAATTATAAAATGTTCTAAGACCAAATGAACTCTGGATAAAAGGTGAAGGAAAAATAGTACCTGATGAATTCTGTATGTGGAAATGTGCTCAAGTATATCTCAAACATGAAGGATTATTTATTTGAAATGAAGAAACTGGGTGATAAAAATAATCCATTTTGCACCTTGCACTGAGATAAGGAAATCTCAGTCAAGGAGATACATCGTCTCCCCATTAAACACAGCCTCATGGGAGACAACTAATATAACACCATGAATGAGATTTCCTTTGTCTCAATGCAAACCCCAACATAAATTCTATTAATTAAAAGTATAATTCAGTCTTTCCAACAAGTTCTCCTATTTTGGTTTTACACATTATTTAATACAGGAATTATAGAAATGTAATGAAAATAATATACAAAGGTGTGACACAGGGAAATCCCACTATTTTGTGGGCAGGAACTTGTCTCTAAATTCTGGTCCTCTGGTGGTATTTCCCCATCCTACTCAAGTTTGGATTTATTCCCCTATCACACACCACTAAAGTGGGTTTTACCTATCCCACACCAGTCTGGTACTATTTCCCTATCCACACTAGTCTGGGTCTATTTCCATATACCACACAGTCTGCTTGTATTTCACTATCACACATCATTAGACTAGTAGGTTTTACTTATCCCACACCACTCTTGTACTATGTCCCTATCCCATATTAGTCTGGTTCTATTTCCATATCCCACACAGTCTGGTTGTATTTCCCTATCACACATCACTAGACTAGTGGGTTTAACCAATGTGGTACTATTTCCATACCAAACACTAGTCTAGTTGTATTTCCAATCATACAACACTCTAGTTGTATTTTCCCTATCCCACACAAGTCTGGTTGTATTTCCCAACCACATATCACTCAAATGGGTTTTACCTATCCCACACCAATACATGGAATTTATTAGTTTCACACTACAACAAAATTAACAATAACTGGCAATTGCAGGACACCATTTAAACTCAACTTTTCAAAGAACAACAGTTGCATCCCATTTCAGTATCCTATCATGAAGAAACTCACTCTAACATAAACATGGAACCACAGTCAGTTAAGCATAAATGTAGGCCAGTGACCCATTTTGTGATAAAATGGTGCATTAATCCTAGACATCGAATCCTTCTTCAAGTTTCATGACCATACAAAGAACAGTGAGAAATAACTTTTAAAAACAATGACCAAGTCAGTGAAGCATGAAATATAGGTCACAGTAAACCTCTTTTAAAATGGTCATATGTTGCTAATACTGATGCATCCCCACAAAAAAATTTCATCATTCTACTATAAACAATGCCTCAAATACAGTGCTAAACAGGAAAACAAGCTCTTTTCACAAATTGCACAAAGCTTCAACAAAAAATGATTAAAAAAATTCAGTCCAACTGTACAACTTAAATAGTTTCGATTTAAATTAAAAAGAGATGATAAAGTTTACTAAAAATGAATACATTGTCTTGATAATAACAAAGTTACAACATATCTGACAATTTGCTCCAACCCAGATGGACACAAAAGCTAATGCCGATAGGAATACCAATGCTGACCACCATGACAGCTCTTCCTATACTTTAAATAGTTGAGCTAAATACCATGAAGACATGACAACTGCTTTTAAATATAGCCCACACATTAGTGCAGCACAGGGTACAAAGCAGTTATAACTACCATATATACTCGCTTATAAGTTGAGTCCACCTGCAAACTGGACAGACCCATATCCGCCATCACATAATGCACCGGCAGATCTGTGTCTGTGTAGTTTGATAGAATTAGAAGAACAAACAACACAGACCCTGATCTGAAAGTGTATTATGCTATGGCAGATCAGGATTTTTGTTGTTCACAGTTTGAGTGGATTATATATGGTACACAGCCACAAGTGGACAACTTTCTAATACTGTAACTGTAAAAGGGGGAATGCAATGTTACAATGTGTTAATACAGAGAACAAGAGTACTATAATGTTACATTATATACACACATGTCTAACAGTCAAGTCTTTTTTACACAGTAAACATGGCACATAATCTTCAACTTTTATATTGATACACTTCTGCCACACATCAGGTGCAAGCTGTCCACAAAGTCTGATTCAGGCCTGTGATTCACATCTAATGAAAATGATCTGCATTGTCACAGAACTCTTCAATCTTTTGAAGGAGACACTGTCTAAGATTTTCTTAGTCTCAACTCTGCTTCACTGTAGTAGGGACTTCCATGGCAGCCTCAGCTACATTTTCTTGAAGGCTTGTCTCCTGTTTTATGCATTGCTCTAGTTTGATTTTATGAAGCTTCTTCTCCATGTTCAGTGACCGCCAGATCTTAATGGAGAAGTCATCACTGACAGTTACAAGCATTTCTGGGTCAGAAGGGTTGAAGGCAACAGCATTCACAACATCCGAGTGTGGGAACCTATTCAAGCAGATCCCGTAATGACGATCCCAAAGATATCCATGCTTGTCCTCTGCTCCACTGTAAAAAATAATTTATAATAACTGTTATTTATACCTACATTGTGAGTTTACCTTAAGTCAATGGTTGAAAATAATCATTTATAAATAACATATTACATAGTTATTTTCATCCATGGTTGTAATTATATTTTAAGATAATGATCATTTGTAAACAATATGCTAGCCTGGATTTGAGTCCAGGACATTGGTTTTTCCTTAGGAAAAAAAAATGACCTACCTGATATTTTTCAGGTTGGCTGCTAAACTTTAAGTAAACAGACCTGACCTTGTTAGCATTTTGGGGTAATTTTCCATTAAAATGACAGAGTGTTTTCAGAAAAGGTTATTGCAACATAGGTCAAGTTCAGGATGTATATAAGTGATGCCTGACAGGAAACAGAGGTGTACTCTCCCATCTGCTGAGGTGGTCTAGTCACCCCTAATCCCTGACCAGTTTCGTTTTCTATGTAAATAACATATTTCTGAGATCAACATGAGTATTTCATTCCTACATAAAGTTCAGCTCTACAATCATTATTAGTTTGTTCAAATATAATCAGAGAGGAATCATTTATTTAAAAATTATTCATTTTGGGTTAAATCACTATTTTGAGATTATTGTGAATTCGTTGGATCATATCTTTGTGATTCATCAAGATTATTTGCACATCAGCTCATTCAAGGCTATTGGCACATCAGCACATTCTATAATGGAATTCATTCAGAACACTCTGCATGTGAACTTTTGGACTTGCAATAGAACTTTTAGGATTATTTGGGATTTGATTCACAATACTGTAAGTTCCTTTTATAGTTTCACTTTGTATTCTAGGGAAATAAATTATATTTTGCAATTTACTAACTTGTTTTTCATTTTTTTCTGTTACTTAGTTTAAAACCATAGTCATAACAGTGGCTTATCTAGTAATAGCATTCTGTTAAGATTTAGTTTTCATTTGGCTATACATGGCAGCCAGTATATTAAGCTGAGGAAGAACCAAGTAAGACCCTGGGAAGAACCACTGATCCACAGTAAGCTAATGCAAGCTTTCTCACATACCCACATTTTTTAAACCAAGTCTCAACCTCATGTGGACAGAAGGTGAGACATGTAAATGATATGTAAAGGCAAGCACCTTAAGCCACCCAGCCACCCGGGCCACAGCATCCTGAAAAGAATGTTTTGAGTAAAAAACTGACTCCAATTTTGAGTGAGATACCTGTATTTCCATATTTACCATACATGCTTTGACATCATGAAGTTGGAGACCCTTTATTATTTTGAAAAAATAATTCTGTAATGCACAATAGGTTCTGAGACATTTCAGTTCAAAAAATTTTTTTCCATGATGAAGGTTTATAGAAACTATTAAAGTAGCAAACTTCATCTATGAGGTTAGTTTGTTTGTTCATTACTAACGGTAGTTAATTTTCCTCAACATGACTCCAACTCCCAAATCAGACTGACAGAACAAGGTACTGTCCCAAGATATATGGTAATTACAGTACTATATATACCTGCTTATAAGTCAGGTCCAACTGCATACTGTATAGATATCTGCCAATGCATAACGCGTGTCAGATTTGGGTCTTGCAGTTTATTAGGAGTAATCAGTAGAACAAAGACTATTGATCATTATGCGATGGCAAACATGGGTCTTTGTTGCTTACAGCTGGACTTGCCTTATAAGAAGTACATAGAGTATACGCTGTACCTACACTTTTTATAAAAGATTTTTAATGGGTTTCGGACCTATGATGTTAATGATGATGTAGGTACATATGTATCTAAGAAATAGAGATAAATATTACTTGATAACGTGATTGTCATTTGTCATAACTTAATGGGTTGTTGGCACAAACAAAAAATTACTCTGATGATCTGATCGTCTGCAAGTTACAGGTACATTTTCAACAAATCTGTATAAAAGTGATGGTAGTAAGGAAACAATGAAACCAACAACAGTTTGTTTCCCATAAACATAAATAAATTCACAGTATTACCAGCAATTTGTTTGTACCCGAAATCAAGTATGCATAAACATGACAGTTTGAACTGCTTGCTACAACCAAGGCAAAAGTATAAAATTACATGTTACTAATAATTATGCTGGCACACATTATTCCAAATGTTACAAAGAATGTTTGTTTGCAATCATGTTTCATTGTTCAGAAATCAAATATAGTTATCCAGACTATTTATACAATGTACAAATCATAAAAGTTAGAAAAAATGTAAAAAACAAACCACTACATAATGATGATGAAGATCCAAGAAGCCTTAAAGGAAATAGTTCCCCTGGATACCTACCATCAAACAAGGTACCTACCTAACTACACTACATGGCAATAGGGATACAAACACAAAACATGAAGGCACACATAATCTTTGCATCTTTCAGTTCAGAAAAATATGAAGATGTGAGGTAAAATTGTTTATGACAAAAATAATCCATATCCATTCTAAGCATTATGGAACAAGGGGCAGGACAATCAACAACAAACTATAACAGATGCCATATAAAACAAAAGTACATTTTTTTTTAGCAAATTATGTTTCTCCAGTAATATTTATTTCATCATTAGCATTAGGAGGATGCCAACACTACCTCCGGAATCCAGCAATCATAGAAAGATGCAAAAATGTGTCTTTTCCATCTATATTCCATAGAGACAATTGGAAGAAACTCTTCCCACCCCTCCTCTTACCTCCCCTTAGCTGGATATGGTTGTTTACCAATATTGCTTCAGTGATACCTCGATGAGGATCATCAAATTTGTGGGGAAGTGTGGGAGGGATTTTAATAATGTGATTGGTTAAGTATTCTCTAGAGAGAAACATAATTTTCTATAAAAAAAATATGCTTTCTCGTTTGAATACAATCCCTAATCACATAAACGTTTGCAGAATAGGTAATAGGAAGAAGCAATGCTCTTCATCCTACCTCTACCATGGTCAGAAAAAGGATTCTTCTCGGTATGAGGGTAAACTGCACCCTTATAAGAGAACAGCACTACTGACGGTCATGTAAGCTGTGATGTCAGAACACATGTATGAGAAAGAGGGAAGCTATGACTTTCTTTCTTACAAAGAAAATCATCAAACAAACCCAGTTACAAAGCTGTTCCACACACATGGTAAGACTGTGCCGACTTTAGACCAGCCTAATGATGGTTTGGGCTCGAGCCATCAGACATACTAGATTCAGATCTTGTATCTGCAAGAAGATTAAAAAGGCTGACTGCATGCCAGCCAACAGCCTCTATTACATATTGGATTGCCATGTTTCATTCAAATGCAAGGCTTGCAAAGATAGCTCTTATTTCACTAACTGAAAATATCATAAGGCATACTTGATGTCATGAGATCTCATAGTATGCCAAGCATATTACTCCTTTTATCTGCAATGCTAGGACTTTCACTTTATCTGTAATGCTAGGACTTGGTTATATTAGTTACATCCCATTTCCCTATCTTGACTGAAACAGTCACTGCCAACCCCAACTCCCGGATATTTTTCCATGCACCTGACATATTGTTTAAGCACATGGGCTGGTTAATGCATCACTGCCTCCTTACACTCATCAATGAATAAGTGGGAATGGATGACTATTCATAGCAGCCTCTTCTTTGCAATGAAGCCTAGTTGGACCAATGAACCATCTGATCTGAACTGTAGGTAGTTCAGGTCAACTAAATGGGCAAGCAACTCACTCACCCATTATGCTGAAGCCAGATCTATCAAGAAATGTTTTGTATGAATCGGTTTCATGGAGGTGCTAAGGGATCAAACTGCTTTTAATTCAGCCATGTTAGTATTCATGATAAATTTCACTAGGAAATTGGGTGAGAGATCTTGATTGATCAAATTTGAAATAGGCTAATTGGTCTGACAAATCCTTGTCATAACCTACATCTGCTCTGTTGAGATGTCGGAATATGTCATAGATTCTTCCCACAGAAACCTTGATGTTATTTACCTGACTAAAAGCTTACGGGGCAAGGTGCTCCGAAATCAAAAGAACTCTTTGACAGCCTCCATGGTCTCTTTAAAGCTATATACCAAACACTAAATTATAGAATTGGTGTGCAGTGAATTGAACTGTGAAGGTTATCTTCATAAGGTATTCTGTAAACATCAGAATAAAACATCTTGGTGGGGAGGCAGAGCTGTGCCGTATTCCCTGTGAATAATCTGATCTCTCTGCAAAGGCATATGACTTAAAAGATTTATTCCAAGGATTGCATCAGCAATCAGGCAAGTGTCATGGTTTGTCTTGCTGGTATGAAATGCCCGTGATTATGATGGCTGGACAACTGGTTCAGTGAACACTTGGTCTGTGCGGTCAAATAGATGAACTGGCTAATTACATTTCTGTATAGCTCTGTGCAACAAACAAGTATATGGCATGGCTCACTTAAGTGGTTGATTCCCAGTCAGAATGGCATTATACAGACTGATCTGGTGGCCATACAGCTCATCCATGTCCAAACAATACCCCATGCCCCAAGTCTTGCAGGCCCTAAGCTCATGCTCCAACTTATTTTTTGCAGAGGTTGAGTTAAACCCACTGGGTAGCCTATAAAAGAGAGGACTCTCAAGCAAATTCCAACTTAGTATTGGAAATATAAGAGGGGTGAGATGGAATAAATTCACCCAAAGCCAACAACTGTGTTGTAATCTATTAGACACATCATCTAAGATTTTGACAAATCTTGCTGAGATGGCAAGTCCACAATTGTTTGTTCTTCTAGTTGCAGCTGTCCCAGTCTAATAGCTGTAGATATTGCATGCATCACTTTAGGGAGAGGGGACCGACAACAGGTCTAGGACAACTGCCCCCCTTCCCAACAACTCCCCTCAATCCCCTAAAAAAAGGGCTCCTAAAGTAAAAGATAGCATCCTTGGTGATATATGGCTTTTCATGTTGAAGGCTTTACTTCTATCACATATCCATAGTGAACAAAACAGTGATGATTGCCACAGCTCTGAACAATGTGTAAAACACACTGACCAAAGTCTTTATACTTTTTTTGTTGCAGTATCGTATCCCCTGCCCAAATCTTAGACATCTGAACATGATGCAAAGATTCCTATTGCTTTAGGATGTCTAGAAATCTCCATATGTTAGGGTGACATCCACCAACTGATGATTGAAATCCCATAGGATAAAATGATTTTCATCTTTTAGTATAGCTGGATTCACGAGGCAGCAGGCTAATATTCCTAATGTAATGTGATTGGGGAACATATTCGAAGGAGAAATCCCCTAAGTCAGCCTCCAATGTTATTATTTGTGCTTGGCAGTTCCTCCACATTTCGGTCCTGCATATTCCACATCTGGTGGCTAAAGTGTGAATCTCTGCATTGACATCTGCCCGGAATACCAATGTATGTGTCCTTAAAGTAAATTAGTGCACCTCAGAAATCCTCTCCAATTGCTTCTGATAATGTTTCAAAAGCATCCACTACATCAGCTAGTGGGCAAAATATGATGGCAGGTATCATCTTGATGGTAATGTTGAAATCACTGTCTGTCTGCTATTTTTGCTGTTAACCCAATGACTGAGCATTCCAGTATATATACTGTTACAAACTTTCCAGTATATACATTGTGAGAAATGGAAGAAGCAACCTTTCACTTCTATTTGTTGGAAACATTTCTTAATTGCAATGCGTGCTGCAAGTTACAGAAACTAACATTACGGATCTTGGATTCAGTACTGGATTAAGTCAAATTATTTGCAGAAACATCTCGAAGTAGATATCTTCACCATTGTCTGAAAAAGTGTGTAAACACATTCCCCTTAAGTTTTGCACTGCATTGCACTTGTGATGGCATCTATTCCTCACCCCACCAAGATACAACTCCATTTGCATGGACTTTCTGCTTAACATAGATAAAACTCTGGTCGACAAGTTTCTGCCTACCCCTCTCTCTGAATACAAACTCCATAGTAATAAATGATTAAACTGAATTGTCTTCTCCTTTTTATAAGAGTTAAGGTCTTCAAAAGTAATGAAGCCATATTATACTCCATTTATAATAACATGTCGCTAGTTGATGCTGGTTTTCTATGTTCATAAAATCAGATTATTTTTATGTGTATTCCATAAATCAACTACAAGAGACTTAAAGGTTCAATAATGTTTCCCTCCGTAATTGTTGTAAGCACAATTTTTGTTTTGTAATTTCACATTATTTGCTTTGTAATCTTGTCCTTGTGTATGATTTTGTGTTATCTAATACCATAAAGCTCTTACAGTGTCTAAAGAATAGGTGCTGTACAAAGTCCACATTATTATTATTATTATTATTATAATGAACAAATGGTGTCCAGCCTGGCTTATTGTTTACAACCGATTGGATTACAACAGCTCACTTACTTGGTTCATTGTCCCCAATTATGATAGGTCTAAAATAATCAAAGAAACACCTAAATAACAGACTAAAACAAAGAAGAAACAATAATCTAATGTAAAAGAGGTTGTACTTATTACCTGCCAGAATAGGCGGTAGATGGGGAATGGGCAATTGAACCAAATTTATCTTGAACTGATAGTATTTGTTTCTTTCAGACAATTACCATTACCTCAGACAATGTATCAATTGTTTATTTTCAATAAACAATTGATAAATTGTCTGAGGTAATGGTAATTGTTGAGAGCAGGGATAGTTGTCAGAGGAAGCTGTGCTGTTACCATTCAAATAATTTCCATACAATAGGACTGTGAGATTATTCCTGTTTCAATGAACTCTTCTCCATAAAGATCAGTTTTCTTTTTCCCTTGCAACACATTCAGGCAGAGATGTGAACACAATTTCATGGCTCTTGGAATCTGAAGCCCACCACAGTGTGAGTAACTTTGTCAAATATCACTAACAACTCCTAGATTGAATTTCTAACATGGATGTAAATGACAATCAGTTCCGATATGCTGATTGATAACAATATGCAATGCCAAGACTCCTGCGAGTGCATGTGATACCCTTTTGTGTGTTAGTTGTCATAAACCCTTTTTACTGAGTATGTATGTTATCATTCAAACTCTTTTAAATAACAATCTTCATTAACTCATGGCAAAGATGTTAATTTGGAAATACCTTACAGTGAATTTAAGAAGTATGAAAGCAAACAATGGACATTTATTCATTAGTGCATTTCAAGGTATGGAAGCACATCATGTACATTAATTCATCATGAATTTAACAGACATAACAAACCTTTTGATATATGCTGATTGTTTTAATTTTATAGATACATTTGTTTAATGTAAATGTAGTAATGTTCAAATGTTCATACCTTGTAATACTTATATTTTCATTTCTTTTACAACTTTTTACTCTTTTCTGAAGAGTTCTCACCTATGAATAAAAACAGTATTTGAACGTAATATGGCATCTTATGTCTTGAATACTTGACAGCCTAAGAGTCACACCAACTGTAATTCCTCCCAAGGAAAGACAGTACAGAAGCAATAGTCCCCGGCGGTGGTGGGGATGGTTGGGTGGTGGGAACAGTTGTTTGCAGGAGCAATAATCCTACAATCTTATGGGGGATGTTGTCCGGGTGGTAGTTGTCCTGCTCCCACCATCAGCATGTCTCCAACAATACTGATTATCATGACATCTTAAAATGTAAACTTAAAACTGACTCGATCTCTCAACCCATACATTTTAGGACCATACATTGCACACACTGCATGCAGTCATGGACAAACAGTTTTACACACAAAACAAGTGCAGTGCATGTCTTCACTGGCCTTAAGCTTATAACATTTAGTACATTTTGTCTAAATCTTGATTAATTTTCTGAATGAAATTGAATTTTCAACCTGAATTTTCATAAAGAAACATGCCTGTGATAAAAAAGCAATAACATTTCCACAATATTTACTACAACAACCAACAATGGGTACTAACTACTAGAGCTGGGTACCAAAAATAAGTCTGTACTGCAGTTTAACACATTTGTAATAGGGACAATCAATTAAATGTTCTGGGACAAGGGCCTGATGCTTTTTTGATTTCCATATGCTCTGATTTATAGCAAAATAACATCACAGTATATCCATTATAATGATCTCAAAGAAATTAACTATCTTGCAATAAAAGATAATAAGATATCTCAGCTCAAAAGAAAACTACACATACCCCTCAAACGCTAAATGGTCAGTACATGACAGTAGATAAATTTGACATGTATGTATTAATTGTTGTACAAGTTGAAGTCTAAAACCTTAACTAAAGTGAGATGATTAAGCTGATACTACAGCTGACATCCTGTGACAACACTTAGCTGACACTGTGTTGACACTGAAGCCTACAATTTACTACCTACACTACTGATATATTAGGTATGTAAACACTGAGTGGGTTTGCCAACAATTCGGAAGATATTTATCAGAGAGTGCCAGTAAACATAAAAAGAACTCAGCAAACGAGAAAATATTTAGTGGAATTGAGCTGACACATTAATATATGCTAATAAATAACTAAAGCAAATGACATTTTTAATTTAAATCCAAAATTTTTCTTAGATAAATTTTTCCAAAATATTGTGCACAACATCCCATTTGACCAGCACATTGGCATACATGACACGTCAAAAAAGGATCATACATTATACTTATAATAATCAAAATTAAATTGTAACAAGTACAACTGTTTTGTAAAAACTGAAAGGAATTTGAAATATTTTGTTCTCAAAAATGAAAACATCCTGTTAATATCATTTAATTTGTTGTTGTTGTTGTTGTTGTTGTTATAGGGTTTAACGCCATTTTTCAGCACAAGATAGGCTATACATGGCGGACTGTATTAATGGTGGAGGAAGAACCCTGGAAAATCCTGGGAAGAACCACCAACCCACGAGAAGCTACTGGCAGGCTTTCTCACATACCCACGTTAGCCGAGCCTGGACTCGAACTCACGCAGACAGAGGTGAGATGGCAGTGATCCGTAACGGTCAGCGCTTTAGACCACTCGGCCACTCGGGGCCCCCCATTTAATTTGTAACAAGATTACTGGGGAACTGACTGAAACTACCAAATTACCAGTACAGTGACAAAGTAACATGGTACATACCACCAGAAAAAAATACCATGGTACACCAGTATAACCTTAATACCACACACCTCAGCTAACTACACTGAGCTGAAGCACAAGGTCAGAATATTGGATTTTAAAAAAAAACATGAAGTCCACGACTGTGACAGATTCACATAAATATCAACAAATTCTAAAGAAATAATGATTTAATATATGCCATTACCATTCATACTACACAGAATCTGTTAGTGTATGGTGCAAAATCCACACAATTCCCCAAGCAGTATACATAAGATGTGAATCATGTAAGGAAAAACTGGTGAAAAACCACAGCTACCAGGCAATGATAAGGGGAGGTAAGTCGAAAAGTTAAGAAGAGTCTCTTCCCTTTATAGATATGGAACTCTGAGAGGAAAGACTAATTTTTTCATCTTTCCATGATTGCTGGATTCATGAGACAGTAGTGCATTCTCCAAATGTTAATATGATTGGGGAATGCATTCAATGGAGAAACATGCAGCAACATGTCAAAGTTCATCTTCTGTGACTTCAATATACCCATCCTATCCCACTATTTAACAAATTACTGGCTAAACATGCATACATGCTACTGCAGCAGAGACCTAGAATCTGCTTGTGATTTTGTTATTCTATGCAATTGTGTCCATCAAATAAGCACTAATATATGTATTGAATAAACAGTATCTTTTCAAGTTATCAGCCTTGCATCCATAACAAATGTGTTAACTTTTCAAGTTATCAGCCTTGCATCCATAACAAATGTGTTAACTTTTCAAGAAATCAGCCTCACATCCATAATGAATGTGTTAACATTTCAAGAAATCAGCCTCGCATCCATAATGAATGTGTTAACTTTTCAAGAAATCAGTCTCGCATCCATAATGAATGTGTTAACATTTCAAGGAATCAGTCTCGCATCCATAATGAATGTTAACTTTTCAAGAAATCAGCCTTGCATCCATAATGAATGTGTTAACTTTTCAAGAAATCAGCCTTGCATCCATAATGAATGTGTTAATTTCACTGAGCGTGAAAACTGACTTACCTAGCTACTAATTCCTCACACACATCAAGGAAGATGAAGAAACACTCATCATTGGAAGTGTAGGCCTTGTGGGACCTGTGCATTTTGCCAACCTCCCTGATGTGTAGCAGGTCAATAATATGAATATCAATCTCCTGTGCTATTGGCGGTGGATACAAGGGATTTTCAATGTGGTATCCCTTTGGCCATGGGCGACTGTTCACATACAAATACCTATACAAAAGGAATGAAACCACAAACAATGAGCAAAAAATGAGAAATTTTAGCATCGATGAATTTCAATTAAAATGATACTATTTCAGTATCAAACTGTAATCCTCCTGAAACAACAATGATGAGTATAAAACTTCTAGGCTAACCCCAAACTGAGTGTCTATAACTACAATGATAACAAAGGATAAGTCACATAAATGCAGTCACATAGTATTGGCACAATTTTTGTAGAGAATTAACGCCATTTTAACAAGACACTTAATTCTTACAGATGAGTCATTTCATTACCTGTGAAGGCTAAAGCTACTTCTGTGGCTTGACAAAGTCCCCATGCATTTTATTATGTACTCCACCCACCCACCCACACCAAAACCATCACCCAATTTTTGCAATTCAAAATACACTGTAGGTATTATGTATCCTTGTACTATGACTACATGTTTATCAGGTGTGTCAAGGCACCAGTGTTGTCACTGTAACTTAATTTTTCATATTTGTGTTTTGACCATCTATTAAGGACCCCTGGTGAGTAAATTCAAAACTATCAACTCTTGTACGAGCAATTTGCTGTACATTTATTGGTGAAGTTGCATCCATATGTTTAGGAGATGGAGTTAACAACAAAAGAAGAAGATGTGTGGACAGATGGAATGTGGTGTAAAAGGCTCTACTGGCTTGCAAGAATTTCCAGACTTCAAGGTAAAACCATTTCTTCTTTTAGCTGCTGAGTGCTAAAAATATCGATGATATCCTTCAGCCATAACAAGATTTTCAAATTAGCTGCTGTGGTGGATGTAATGGATGTCAGACAGGCACCATTTCCATTTAGAACCAAGCAGACATCAACAGAAGTCTTTTGGTGAAAACTCCATGTAAATATGGCAATCCATTCTGAGTGAGTAGTGACAAGATTTTTAAACATGGCCAACAAGGCAGCCATATGATTGTCACCTTTTTCTTTTAGAACCAGCTAGGTATGATAAGAAATCTACTTGTAAAAACACCATGTTGATTTGGTCTCCCAGTGGAAGAAGTAGAGATAACAATATTTTTACAGATGCCATTAATGGTGGCAATAGTGAGGGTTAGTTTGCATCAGTTTCATTTAGGATCAATTAGACAAAGTAAGAACTCTTTTAATGAAAACCTCCGTTTCGAAAAATGACTTTCTAATAAAGAGAAGAAGCAATAATACAATTTTCCAGCGGTTATATTGGACATCAGACTGGCACCTTCTTATTTAGGACCAGCAACACCTCTTAAAAAGTCTTCTGGTGAAAACCCAAACTGATATGATTTCCATTTTGGAAGAGTAAAAGTGAAAAGATTTTCTTGATGGCTGCAATGTTGCCCATAATGAATATCACACTGGCATCAATTCCATTTATTATCAAGCATACATCATACAAAGTCTTTTTGTGAAAGCACAATATTTATATATCAGCCACCTAACAGAAGTAATGATAACAATATATTTTCTAATGGCAACTGTGGTGTCAATAATGTAGGCCAGATTGAGACCATTTTCATTTACAAAAATCTAATCATAGGTAATCATTGAATGAAAAGCCATTATGATATATACCATTCATAAAAGTCGTGATAACAAGATTTCCAAGATGGTCAATATGATGGTCATACTGGTCTGTCAGTAAAAAACCCATGCTTATATGACCATCCACTCCAGAGTAGTACTAACATTTTCAAGATGGCAGTTGTGGCAATCATAATGGATGGATCAACTAGATATCATAAGAAGTCTTTCAGTAAAAACACTATGCTGATATGACCATCCATTCTTCTGGAGTAGTGAAAACAGGATTTTCAAGACGGCCACTGTGATAACAACAATGGATATCTAAGTAGCACTGTTTTTGTTCAGTAACAACAAGGCATTGGACAAATGTGTATGTAAAGTTTCATGACGATCCTTCAAGAAGTTTAGGGGAGTAACACAAACCAAACTTACGCTAATGTTCTAACAATGAATAACAGACCATAAACTCTCCTGGTCTATGCCCAGAAGAGCTAAATATATGAACATTGAAACAGTTTTGTGAAAGCAAAAAAATTTATATGTTAATTTTGTTTACAACAATTTTATTTGTACACATTATAATTTCATGTCATGACATTTTTGCAATATACACTGTAAATTTATCAAAACAATCGAATATCGATTTTTTTTCAACAATCACTGATTTAAGATATTGCATCGTGCTTTAGTAAATAATATTTATTCAAATTGCATCACCTCCAAAAAGTTATGAAAATATTGTAACACTGCACTAAATAAAAATTTAATGATTATAGTATTTACTTCCTTACTTCACACTGCATTTTTTGTGTACTGTGTGAGTGTGTTAAGGATTTTAAATGTTGCTTTAACAATTTTTCAGTCATATAGCTATGATGTCTGCAGCATGGCAGTTTATAATAATGTCTACCAATGAGGTATCATGCCACAGACATGTAGCATCATATCCCACCCAGTCACATCATCCTGATACCAGGCTGACCAGTCCTAACACTAACCTCTTAATGCTGAGTGCCAAGTGAGGCAGCTGCTAGTACCTCCCACATCCAAGGCAGATGCTCTAACTACTTAGGCCACAGAAGTGGTCACACTTTTTGTAATTTCTATGCCTAAAATACACATTATCCAGCTTGTCTAGTGCAATTTTTTTTACCTACATTCTGATAATTTACTGAATTCATTAAGAATTTTTAATACTAACATCATATGGTCCAATATAACAAGATTTTGCAAACATATTACCTGTGATCAGGAGACAAACACAATCCAATGATGTGTCCATGCATGTCAATAATGTGATCTATACTATCATCATGCTCTCTGTCCATTGCATGAAGGTTGTCAGGAACATCAGGCAGCAGGTGCCCCTTAGTGGAATGAAAACAATCTTGTGCTCGAATCAATTTTATTCCTATTTGATGAGGAGTATAAGTCTCTGATCCACGGGTGAAAATCAAGTACTTATCTGGTAAATCATTTTTGGAAGTCTGATTTTCTTTAGAAGCTGAGACGCTTCTGCCAGAGGAGGAAGCTGCTTCACACTGAGAACCTGCTTTATTATCATCTGTCGTAGTGGTAGAATCTTGTTGCATGTGTTCATCATATGTTGGTTCTGCCAACTCAAATGTGACAGAAACATCATGACTACTGCTGCTGCCAATCCCAATCAAGTCTGAACAACTCTCTGTGAAGGACGAAAGGTCTTGTGAGTTCAAAGATGACAATGCACTCCTTTGCAAGTCCATATCTGATGGAATGGACATGTCCACTTCACTGTCAACTCTTTGATCTGCTGCATGCCCTCGGAGATTTGGATCCACTCCATTTGAACTGTGTCCAATCAAATCAGGATCAGGGCCCCTCAGTTGCCATTCATTAAAACACCAAGGACTATGTGAAGTTTGTCCTTCATTGGACAAGAAAAATTGTCCAGTTTCTACATTGTATGATAAATTAATCACCACACCCTCACTGTCCGAGCCTGATCTAGCAGTCATTCTGTCATCAGCCTCGCAAGTGTTAGCTGACGGGCAAAGAAATCTATTAGCACTGTTTGAAGATGAACATTCTGCCTGCATTTCTCCATTATCTGAAGATTCCATGCTAACTGGTGATACATTCCTTGACCTATCACATAAATAGGTATCATTTAAATTGGAAACCGAATTGTCACTTGAACACTTGTTCTTGCCAGATATCACCTTCTGTTTTATCTCTTTTAATGTACATGGGGAATCTTTGCAGAAGTCAAGTTTGTCACTCTCTGCTTGTCGATACTCCTCATCATATTCAATAGTGCCATTAAGTCTGCCTTCAGTTTCATCATCATCATCATCATCCAGTTCTAATAACTTGGTACACAAACCACCATTCTCATACACCTGCACACTCTGCACTTTCTTCTGTGAATTGCTTGATTTGACAAATCCTTTCATGCCCAGTACCTGCCCTTTGTCTGATGAAGTGGACTGAACAACAGAAAGTTCTCTGTCCTGCCCCTGACTGATACCTGGTTCCATTTCTGGTGGAATCCTACTAGCTGCTTTATGAGGGGAACCAGTCTCATCTTTGACAACATTGGCAACAGTAATAGTTCTTATGGAGCTAGCATTCTCATTATGAAAACGAAAAAGGCGCATGACTACCGATTCATGCTCAGACTCAATTTCCTGGTAGGCCTGAAATTTTAAATGGATTCGGATATTATTTGTATATATTTTGGTACATACATCACTGTACAAACTAGAGGTACATTGTACTTTATAATCTCACTCTCAGTAAAAGCTTATATATATATATATATATATATATATATATATATATACACACACACACACATAACCCTGCATGGATGGTTTATTACCTTGTATGGATGGTTGTAATTACCTTCTGTGGATGGTTGATTACCCTATATGGATGGCTGTATCAATAAATTCAAGAAAAAATAACAGTAAAATAGTAATCTACTGGAATAAATTAATGTCCATGGATACTGTAAAAGGTAGGACACCCTTAATTGTTTTCAAAATAACTGGAAATATCATATAATATGCCCAAAATAAACAATACAAATTCCATCACAAATCCAGAAGCATAGAATTGTTTATTTCTGGATTTGCAACCAGGCCTTAATGACATTATTTTTTTCAATTTTGTTAATTCTACCCATCCCCCAAAAATTCTACCTCTAAAAAACCCTAAATCTCTTGAGTAGTGAATAAAAAATTTGAAATACAGCTATGCACAGCTCAATACTATTCCCAATCATAACCCCAGGTTTAAAGTTTATATTTTGCAGGAGGAATTTGGAAACAAGCAAATATGTTAGGTTTTCATGTCTTATGGCACAGTAATGCAAGGTATGGCACACAGAAATGCAAGGTATGGCACACACAAATGCCAGGTATGGCACACTGTAATGCAAAGTATGGTACAGCATTGCAAGGTATGGCACACAGAAATGCAAGGTATGGCACACAGCAATGAAAGGTATGGCACACTGCAATGCAAGATATGGCACAGCAATGCCAGGTATGGTACACTGCAAATGCAAGGTATGGCACAGCGATGCAAGGTATGGCACACAGTAATTCAAGGTTACATAGCACCAATGCAACTGAGTAAAGAGTCTTGACCAGAGATGCATCATGGTAGCTGACTGGGCTTGATCCAATTGTATGATTTGAAACTGCACCCTTTTACATACTCACAAATTATTTTTAAAAGTATCTTTTGTATTTTTTAGTATTTAAATAAAAAATATAATAACCCAATCTGTATTCCTACAGAAATACTTCCAAATTTAATTACTAAGAGAAAGAAATACATGACCTTAAAATGTAAATTTGTAGTCAAGTAAGGCTGAATAGATCTTCTTCCTCAAACCTGCGGCATTAAGGTCATTTGTCCAATGTCCTATTCAATGAGCCAATTCAGCTCCCTTTGGTGCTATCTTAATGGTTTCCATGGTATGAATCCAAGTGCAGCGCTCCAGAAAAGTAAGGACACACCCAGAAATCCTTACTTACTGCACAGATTAACTCCCTTTGTGTGTGTGTGTGTGTGTGTGTGTGTGTGTGTGTGTGTGTGTGTGTGTGTGTGTGTGTGTGTGTGTGTGTGTGTGTGTGTGTGTGATTGGGAATTTTTATGTAGCTTTAAAAAAAATTCAGTCATATTGCTATGATGTCTGCAGTGTGGCAGTCTATAGGGATGTCTAGCACTGGGACATCAAGCTGCAGACATGCAGCATCATGTCCCATCCAGTCACATTATCCTGACACTAGGCCGACCAGTCCTAATACACTAACCTCTTTAATGCTGGGTGCTAAGTGAGGTAGCTGCTTGTACCTTTTAATAAGTCTTTGGTATGACTCTGCAGGGGTTCAAACCTGTGACCTCCTGCATCCGAGGCAGATCACTTAGACCACTGTAGCAGTCTAACTCCATTTATAATATAAAGTATGTAAATATTTGAAGGCTGGGTCTATGAACAGTTTCTAAGTTTTTTAATTATGGCCAAGTACTCTGGGGATTGAAATGATCCAGGAGACAATGATGATTCACTGGTCCCACCAGCCCATGGGGGATAGCCTTATGACTCACAACTAACTGACAACAGAATTCAACAACAGTTAATTCCCATTATTGGAAAATGTACATTGACACAAAAGTGTAGGTATGATATTTAAATGTTCTCCTGTGACAAAGTGTTATATACACTTAAGCACTCAAGATCAAAGTTTGATCACATTTTTTTCTATTGAAGGTTTTGTTGTTTGGGAAAATTTGTTTCCTGAACTGAGAGCAAGATTGTTAAAAACAAATAGTTTGCCACCTGGTAAGTTTTACTTTAGCAGTTTACTTAATGTTCTTTACCATTCTTTTAATATCCTGACTTTTAAATATGGTTGTTGAAAAAAAAAGATTGTAAATCAATGTTCATAAATTTGCATTTGTTTTTCTTCCTTGTTTAAACTGCCACTATGTTCCAGAGTTATTGGGACTTGACCAAAGAAGTTAAGTCATAATTCTGACAATGCTGGTATTAAGCAAAACAGGAACTGTAATAGTAGCATCCCCTGCAAATATCTGATAGACTTTGGATAGATTATGAAAGTACAGATGCTGTCAGAGATGAATTCATGTTGTTTCCTTAATTTTCTGTAAAGACATTTTATTCACCCACTGATAACGGATGCTGGATAATTGAGTTTAACAAAGGAAATCACGTTATTAATCAGGAAGAATCAGTAAAACAAAAAAATACAAGAGAATTTCAGTTAATGCAGAGCTGTCAACCCTGAAGACTCAAAATGAGTGAAAAGTAGGATAAAAATTAGTGAATTCTGAACACAATTAGTGAAAAATTATATAATGACACTAACTCCATCCACTTCGATAGTCAGTACTGCATTATATGAAAATCTCAAAATAAAACTAAAACATATTATTTACATTGATTACATGTACTACTATATTTGCAGCCAAATTTACTGATATACACAAGCTTCATGCTATTTGTCATGATATAATGCTGTGGCAGTCTTGAACTTCCTCAATCAGGCCATGGTAAATTTGTTTTCAAAACAGTTCAGGCTTCTTGCCTGCTGGTTAATCTTGGTGACTAAAATTGTTGCAAATTTTCAGCACCTAAGGAGGCACTAAAGTTTGTCTTATTTTTAATCACAATAGGAAATAGTCTTTCATTGTCTCTGTTGCCGATCTCCAACTGAGAAAGACAGGTTATGTTAACAAGAAAGCTAACAAACAATGTTTCAGTACTGGTAGCATGCAGGACTCAAGTAGGTGGCTTGAGGTACTCCAAAACTGAAATCTGCTGGGGTGCTATAGCAGTGTGCTTTTTCACATCATTCTGCCACATGCCCACAGGGCTCGTATCGTTGCTTACAATTTATCTGTCATACATGTACTATATAATAATATTACTACATGGTACATGTATGACAGGTACACTGTAAGCAACAATACCAACCCTTGTGCACATTCCCATTGTAAAATTCGTGCCACACTACTGTGCAAAAAGCATAATGTACATCGATGTTTGAGTGTGTGTGTGTGTGATTTGGATTTTTAACGTAGCTTTAACAATTTTTCAGTCATATCGCTACGATGTCTGCAGTGTGGCAGTTTATAGTGATGTCTAGCACTGGGGCATCGTGCCGCAGACATGTAGCATGATGTCCCACCCAGTCACATTATCCTGACACCAGGCCGACCAGTCCTAACACTAACCTCTTAATGCTGAACGCCAAGCGAGAGAGCTGTTAGTACCATTTTTGTAAGTCTTTGGTATGACTCGGCCGGAGATCGAACCCACGACCTCCCGCATCCGAGGCGGACGCTCTAACCACTAGGCCACCAGAGCGGTTACATCGATGTTTGATGGCTGAATGCTAGGCCAAATTTTGGTGTACTCCAATATATACTTCACTTTTTCTGGAATACAAATCTTTTTCCTTGGAGGTGAACATATTTTAACTGCAGTGTAGCTTAATTACTAAATGGTATTAATCCAGAAGATGAAACATCAAACGGTGAACAATTAGTGGTGTCGGCACATGCGTTGAAAACTGTGGACTCATGTTACATGCTAATCTTTCAATCTAAAAAATTCCAACACTCGGAAATCTGTCTTCATGTATTTTCCAAACCTCTATGTGCTTTTTGCTATCAATGTGCTTCCTCACATCGTCCCTGTCACCATGCCCAATGCTAAAATTTGTGTGCAAAAAGCATGATGTATGTCGGTATTTGATGGTTGAATGCATGGCCAATTTTTGGTATATTCGAAACTAAACTTCACTTTTTGTGCAACAGACTTCTTTTTCCTTGGTGGTGAAGATGTTTTCAAGATGAAATGCTGTACAGTAATTCAAATCAGTGTTGGCGGCACATACATGGAGAAAATTTCAGGCTATGCCCCGGTTTCTTTCAAAAGCATTTGTAAAACTACTCATATATATATATATATATATATATATATATATATATATATATAGATTAAATATGCTAAAATGCGTGCTACTGGGCCAACTGTACAAATTGGCCATAGTTCTACTAATGTCGCAACTAGCAGTACCGGACTGTTTCGGCAACTGCCGATATCACGAATAGCACTTAACAGGAAAATTTAAAGTAACTGAGAATTGGGGAATTCATGATTTTTTTTGCATGTGGCGTGAATCCGTGAATCTCTGTAAAAAGTCATGAAATTCACACCAAAATCATGAGGGTTGGCAGCTACGTTAATGTAACTCCTAAACAATGGAACCAACATAAATCAGCACTTCTCAACTGTGCCAAATATTTTCTATAAAATATATTTAGTTTAAAACATTTTCAACTTTCAATAATAAAAGAATACATTTTTTCTGAACAGCATTTCTGGAGATTATTTACTTACTTACTGAAAAAAGTTCAGCACCTCAGAAACCTCAAAATAATCGAGTGGCGTTAATAAGGCCATATATATGCCTACACCAGTTTAATAGAATGGTCTTTATAGGTAGGCAACTTTTATCTGGTCCTGATATTTTTGTTGGCAAAACTTAATATTATTGTTTAATACAAATTAAATGTAGCTTCCTGCCATTGTGGTTTCACTCTTGAGATAGCACTGTCTCCTGAAAACTTGTACCAACACACAGGATCATAATTACAATACAAACGTATAAATTTATGGCTTGCACATGTAAAGACTATCAAGAAGACTGACAATTTTGCTCAGACAATCTTGTTTTTACTGCAAGAATTTTAAAATTATGGGAGCTGAAGATTTAAACTCTCAAAATTATTATTAAAAAAGTATGACAGTAGGTATCTTGTTTACGAAAAGTTTTGCTTTGTTGATATTAGATGTTAAAGGGACTTCTATGAGACTGTCACTAGACTGACCCAACAAGCACATACTGGACATAATTTAACAGACTCCAAAGGGACTGCATTTCCAGTTCCATGTGACTCCAGAGAGTCTTCTAAGGGATTGCAGGAGACTTTTAATATTGTTAATGTAGGAATCTCGATGAACAACAAAGGGACTTCCAACAGCTGACAGAAAAGTGTCAAACTGAAAAAGTCCCTTTGTGGCATCCTTTAACATTATTGGACCTTGGTTAGATTTCATACAGGAAAGCAACTGGTAAAATAGTCCTATTTCAGTCCCAAAATGAAAAGATAAATAAAGCAATGTCTATTAGTTACAGATTTGAGCCATACAAGGGGTTAACAATACAATGCAATGTGACTGCTTTAGGGTAAGAACTGACGCAGTATTTTGAAGGGTTTTTGGTAAAGATTCAATGGTGATGGTAAATTCAGAGATGGTATTACCTTGTTAAGCGAAAGTGCAGAACATGATGTAAGGTGACCAGTCCAGAACAATTCTCCCGACAAGAAGTAACAATCATTATACCATGTTCCAAATACATCATACGGTTTGTTGTTCATCTTACTCTGCATTATAAACTCCCCTAAAAATGGAACCAATTTATCAATAATAAAAACCTGAGGCAAAGTACATTATAAATATAATACTAATCAATTTAATATAACTAAATACATATACAAAAGTCAACAAAAAAACAAGCAAATAACAGATATAATTTTTTGATATACCAATAGAACAAAGACAATTTTTGGGGGTTCAAAATTCATTAAGACACCAATGTCTAAATAATGAAATGGGTCAGTGGCATTTTAATGGGGGGGGGGTAAAAATGGAAATCTTGAAAAGAGTACAGATCTAGACATGTAGAGCACAAATATAGGGTATAGAACCAGACATGTAGAGCACAAATATAGGATATAGAACCAGACATGTAGAGCACAAATATAGGATATAGAACCAGACATGTAGAGCACAAATATAGGATATAGAACCAGACATGTGGAGCACAAATATAGGATATAGAACCAGACATGTAGATGGAACACAGGTATCTCACCACAGTGCATGAAAACTGTCATTAACACAAACATTAACCAAGGCATGGTGGACGCATGGATGGAAATGGGTAACACGCTATGTTCCACAAATCTCTTAATACAACATAAAAATGTATGCATAAGAAAATAAAATGGGGGACATCTATTGGTGAAGATAACAAAATAAGGATTTAATAGAACACTGTCGTGCTTGTAACAGCACTTTAAGGACCATTCCATTTAAAAGGATACACCAAGGACAGAAGGCAATCCAAAATAAAGTTTATGGTAGATGTTCTTATGGAAACAATGCATTCAATGATTTTCGTTGATGAACATGACACTAATGAATGCTGTTTGTTTCTAAACAAACTTGACAGCCTTGGCATGTACTACGTTGTCATCTACATCTTGATGTTCCCGTGTCTTTGTATGTCCTTTGTAGAGATCTACCTTTTGATGTTGCCTTCCTTTGGTATGTCCTCTATTGTGATCTACACTGATATTTCATTATCTCTGTGTGTCCCCTAATGTAATTTAGTGATTTACACCTATTATGAATCAATGGTCTTAAAACAAGTAATAGAAAAGTGTGAGAAGCAACAAGCTTTGTAAAACATTCAACAAATAATTTATTTCCCTGGTATACAAAGTGAAACTGTAAAAAAAGGTACTGCAAATTAAATCCCACAGACACAAGTCCTAACAATTAATATTCTGAATAAACTTTAAGGTGTTGATGTGCCTGTGGGGGCCAATGTTGTGGTGGTGTGTCAACAGTCTTTTGTTGGATCACAATAATACAATCCAAAAATATATCCTTAATTGAAATTTCAGTATAAATTCAAGCCTCTATTTTCAAGAATGTTATTTTTGAGAACTTTGCATTCCAGAGAAGGATCACTTGAATTAAATATTTTGAATAAATAAAATTCCAGCCCAAATGAATTTCTGGACACAATAATAACACAAATGATTCTAGCAAGATCTTACAGCATGAATAATTAATTTCGAGAAAAACAAAATTATATAGTCCTCTGCCTGACCTCAGGTCACAATTAGTATTTTCTATAAAAAAAAGAAAAAACTATTACCTAACAGAGTTTCCTTCTTTTAGGTTAATAATGTTTACAAAATAAAATAATAGTTATAATTATAAGTTTATTACTAAAATTATAACATAAAATGTAGTAAGCAACTGGTAGACCTGGCAATTCATGAGGAATTCCCAAAGTTCTAGACTAAGAAAGTGATAGACATGTTGTTTATGAACCAAAATCAATCATTCAGGTCAGGTACAAAATGAACTTGATTTTGGATAAGGTTAAGTCCCCCCCCCCAAATGTTACATTATAAACAGCATATAACAAAATAAAAAATAAAATAAATAAAAATAATTAACAAACAATGCAAATTAAATGTACATAACACTGATGTTCCCTTACCTCGGTGTGTCCTCTGTAGTGATCTACACTTTGATATACCACTACCTTGTTATATCCTGTGTAGTCACATTAGTGTTGGATTCCTTTATGAACTGATTAAACGACTGTCATGATTCTTGAGCAAGATTTTTTGCTGCTAATAAAGATGACTCCTTATATAATACAGATTAAGTGATCAATGATTTATAATTCAAGAACTCCTGAGATTACAAACTGTTACAACTCAGGACACTACCATATTATGTGTTACCTATTTTTAAGCCTAAATATAACATTCTCTCTATCTTAGTGAGATTACCAAAATTTTGGGTTATCAGAAGAACAGTCTCTCTGCAAGTAATGAAATTACCAAATTTGTGTTACCAGCCTTTAAGGCTGAATACCACAATATTTAAACCTGAAGTAAGATTAAAAAAATCTGTGTAACCCACCTTCAAGGCTGAAGATCATAATCTCTCCATTTGTAGTGTGATTACCAAAGTGAACTCCTGAAACAAGCAGTAACGTGTCACTCTGGTTGAACTGGGAGAACTGGGTGTATTTCCAGGTGAACTTTCTCATATCTGATTTGTACTTCAAAGAACAGGGGTAACTGCTGTTCCATACCTGTGGAATGAGAGAAAATACTAGGCTCTGGTATATTTAAGAATTATTTGTAAACCCACACTGCATAAAGCTTAAATCTGGCAAGCTGTAATGATAGTTCCTTACTTTTCTTGCTGTATTTAGTGCTCTCGAAGTAAGGGGCTTGTGGTTTCCAAGACTGGAAAACAGCTTCCAAAGCACTATAAAAGGAACATCTTATTTCATAATGTTTAACTTTTTTCACTGAATCCTGGGGTGAATTAAGAATATCTTCACATTTTTTTTTTTAATTCCAGAGTCCTTGAAGATTTAATGATATAGTGAATCAAGTCTTTGATTACTACTTCTTGAAATATCAGGGTTCGACACTAACTTTTTTAAGTAGGAAGCCCGCAGGACTTCCTGCTTTAGAAAACTGGTGAACCTTTTGATTGAGAGAAGGTCCTTCTCATTTATGGTTATACCTACTGAAAAAAATGTAAAATCTATACAATAAAATAAAACACGTATACAAGGTTGTTATTTTATTACAGTTTATATTAAATTTATCAACAGTTTATATGCTCTGTTTTGTAATGCTGACAAATCTTGTGTGGTATTTATTGTCATCATCATAATCATCATCATCAGCAGCAGCATCAACATCACTGATGTGCCATCTGTTCTCATTGCAACAATCTTTTTCATCTATTTATCTGACATAAGGCCCGCTATAACATGACTCGTGGTTTCATTGCCTACCTTGGGTACATTTTTTATGCCAATAAAGTGAGTTTAAACCCAAGAAGAAATACTAATTATTGAAATAACAATATTAAATAAACTAGAACAGATCTAAAAATAAATTGGTGGTTTAAGGGTTTACAATATTATAAATGGAATCGATCTAAATTTAAATTTCTGGTTTAACAGTTTAATTTCTGGTTTAATAGTCTAAATTCAGTAGTATAAAATGAAAGTTAATAACATTTACCTTGCACTCAAAAAAACGTATACAATTTCTGCCTCATTGTTAGATGTATCAGTGAAGCCATCACTATTAACTGACAAAAATTGACTGGAGGAAATGATATGGTCCTGTTCTAACCTGAAGAGTACAGACAATAGCCTTGATAAATTTCTGACAATATCTGTCTGTCAGGTAGGTAGTGCCTATTTCCAAACCTTGTCCAACTCACATAATTTCACACAGTAAATGGGCATCTTGTTTCGCGACAAAATGAGCATTTCTCGGCATGACAAGTAGTTTTTTGAAGGCTTCCAACAACGTAACAGACTTCTCACCTTCAGAAAAGCCAGGGGATGCCTTCACAAATTTCTCTCTTAAGCTATTCCTCTTGTGGCTCTCTGACAAGTCATGGGTTCTGACTGTACCAATTTTAAAGTTTTTGCAGCCAACCACATGTCCCTGATCATATCATACGCAGAACAAAATGAACATGTCATCTCATCCTCCTCCTTGTTGTGGGTTAGTCACAGAAATTCCTGCTTCCCGGTATCTTGGAATTTTCATTCTCTTTTGGTTTTATTGTACACACATGGTATTTTGAGTTTCTTCTCTTTTGTTTTGGGGATTTTTTGGCGGCAGAGAGACGTTATCAAGAAATCTACACATTTTTCAAACATGTGAAATCACAAAACAACAAGTCAATTGCCTAAATGCTTGATGCTCTTATATGATTAACAAAGTAAGCGTCCAAACAACAATTTATGGTAAGCACCCAAACAACAATGATAGTTTGCTTTAAATGATGTAGGGATGATCTTTGTTTTAACTTCATTTTACTTTCAATTTTCACCATGTTTTACATGTTTATAATTAAAAAGAATGATATATACAATTCTATAACATGGGATAGATATATTATTAATATCCACAATTTCAAATAACAGACCCGATAGACCGCCCAGCTTTAAAAAAGTGGTGGTCCTTCTCAAAATCAGGTGGCCTTGGGCCTTCAGACCTGCGTTAGTATATAAAACCCTAAATACTGGCTTTAAGTAAATTACTTTTTCAACAGCTTTAGCTGATTGATCATATGTCTGTGTACTATACAATGAACAACAATAGAGCTAAAGGTTCATCTGTTAAATTCTTGGTGCAACACCACATTTAGTCCTTGTCATGACTGATACTTCATCACTCCCAAAAGCAATAGCCTTCTCTAAAGAAATGTCCCTGTCCTTAAGAAACTGGGATAACAAACTAAACAAGACCTCTGCTGTTGCACTAACTTCCTTTACATAACTTCAAAGTTACGAAGAACCAAGGTTTCTCTAACTACCTTTACTTCAAAATTACCAAGACGCAATTTTTCGACATGCAAAATATCAACTTTGTCATAAACAACAAGCTTTTTCTTTACACGTATGTCTATACTTTCATCAATCTATGTCAAAATTCAGTTTCTTTAATTTTTTGTCTATGTCAGCCTTTATAACCATATGCACACCAGTTCTTCTACATTGCTTTGTGGCTCATAGATGGCATTGTTAATAACTTAAGAGATGAAAGGGTATCACATCTGTTTGCTCACTGCAAATTCAATCGAGATGGGTACACTGACTTAGGAACATTTTTAAAGGCATTAAAATATGCCATACCAATTGCACATACAAGTGCATTACATTTTTCATATTCTTTCTTTAAAGTACTGGATGCAGCAGCTTTGAAATCAGACATAAGTACATTAGGCTTTGATACCTGCATAATTTAAGATCCTGCAACTCAGAATGTCGTGTAAGAGTCGATATCCTAAAATTACAACAGCCTATTTCCAATGTAAATGTTTCCAAATATAAAAAACATACATCCTGTCTTGCTGTTGTGTTGTAAACATTCATACTCTGGTGACCAATAATTCTCAAATTTTGCTGCATATTTTGGTTCCTTTTTGGTGGTACATCTAACTCAGCATCTGTCAGTCTTTTTGAAATATTGGCTTTTGTTCGTGAGAACTGTACTACTTTCTCCATTCCCCCATTAACTTTCCACATTCCTGCCACCACTAACCTGAAAATAATCAGCAATTTATGTCCCGTGATGTTTAATTTCACCTGTGAGAAATGAACCAATGTTCACACATGTGCAAATGAGGGTGAAGGGCATCAATTACAGAACTCCAACAGGACACACGAATTTCAGTTATAAACAATTAGCAGGATTTCCAAGTATGATTTTACCTTAATGTACATCTGCAGAATTTGGAAGGAAAAGAGGTATTGTGATAAATAAAAACAGCTCTATTTTTTTCAATAATTTTTTTTATTCTTATTTATTAATAGTTAAAAATAAAATTTGTACATTGTTGTGCTGAGTACATTTTTATATGCACGATTTGGAACTAATCTGCAGGAGTTCTCATGCATCATTGCTTTCCAAGTACAAGAAGTCTTAAAAATTTTGTGCAATCTGCACACTGGTGAAACCTGGCAGGATTTCTGCTTAGGCCATGACAAGCACTTTAAAGGTTAATACATGTATTTGGTTTTGATCCATGAATTCCTTCAAAATGTATCAAATAAAACAAAATGCCTAAAGAAGGGCTATCAATTAAATCCATCAAAAGTTTATAAGTCACTCAAGTTCTGATGGAACCTCCAGCTACAACTCAAGATTTACTCACATATAAAATTTGGTTACAACTCATTAAATCCTTCATTCTGCCTTAGTGAAATAAAATTCAAGCTGTACATGAACATGTATCGAAAGTGGGCATGGGAAAACTATGTGAATTCCCAGGATCATATTGCCAGGGCATGGGGAAACTATGTGAATTCCCAGGATCATATTGCCAGGGCATGGGGAAACTATGTGAATTCCCAGGATCATATTGCCAGGGAACAGAATAGTCTTGTGCACCTCTTACCAGCAATTAATCTGTTATAAATAGGCACACAAGTTGTGTTACCTTAACCCTTTACCTCCTGTATGCACCTTTGGACACTTCTACCCTATTATCATAGACGAAAAGCTGATGCTTCTACCCACGGAAGTGTGTTTGGATGCCTACTGTAAACATCAGCCATTTTGAGTTGATTTTCATAGCGCCACCTTCAGGGAAAACATCCCATTAGATACTGCAGGCATTACAGTAAAGTTCCATTATGTCACATTAGATACTGCAGGCATTACAGTAAAGTTCCATTATGTCACATTAGATACTGCAGGCATTACATTAAAGTTCCATTATGTCACATTAGATACTGCAGGCATTACAGTAAAGTTCCATTATGTCACATTAGATACTGCAGGCATTACAGTGAAGTTCCATTATGTCACATCACATTGTTACTATTTAAGATCCAACTGTAATCTATTAAAGTAACTTGGTCAGATTCTTCACTCTCCAAAATGGATGCCATGGATCTCACTCAGTACTTTCTTGAATTTTACAACCATGAAAGTTTCTGCAAGTCAGATACAGGTTCAGATTTTGATGTAGGAAAACACTGATTTTTGATAATTTAACAATTTCTGATGATTTAGCTATGTAATTACAGACAAAGAAGCAATAGATTTGAGGGTGAAAAAAGACAGCTATGGTTGGTCACAATGCTTCACTGCCTTGACAGTGAACAAATTCTCTCAAGATTTTAAAGCATATAAAAAATTCATGAGTGAAAAAATATTTATACAACTATAAGGATCAGATTTTCCTCTTAAAACCTATCTATAGACAACAGACGTATACCAAAATGTAAAATGGTTAAAACTGATGTTGAACTTAACATATGCAACAAAATGCAATAAAATTTAACAAGCAGTCATGTGCATATCAAGTCATATTGGTAACAGCTGTTTTATTTATAGCACACTGTACTGTGTGACTGTATATCAGCTTGCCTACACAGCAACAGACTGTATGATGTCAAGTGTTAAAAATTGCTTGATATAAACATTAATAAATTGTCTTAAGGTTCTCCTTCATTCAAATGGTTTATAAAGAAATATTTTGGAAACCTTTATGAAAGTATAACATTTTTGATTAGAAAAATGCATGCTTATCAATTACCTTGATAAAACCATCCTTAGAGCTTGTAGCAAACATTTTGCCATTGTGTGAGAAACTGACATGCAGAACTTGGTCACTATGACTTCGTAAGACTTCACTCTCTACAGCTGGCGTGTGGTAATACAGTCTTTTGTATTCCTGCAGCCATGATACTTTTCCTGGAGCCATGGGTATGGATCGCTCTATTTTCCAACGGCGGTAGAATAAGTCTTTCCACAAAAATTCATCAAAAGCCACTCTGTGCCAGGACTTACATACCTGTGACACCTTTACAAGTGATGAAGCTGGGAGATTAAAAAATATGTGGAAGGTGATGTCATCTGACAGACACTGCCAGATGGAGAGACTCTGTTTGTCTTTTTCTAGACCCATAGTAACTGAAAAAAAAAAAACAAAGTAAAGTTAATGGTTCTGCACAAAAGACCTTAAAACTAACATTGCCAGCATGCAACTTAATCACCTGAGGATAATGACAATTAAATGGGGTTGTCATTATACAATCACCAACACTATAAGTATCACTATGGTAACCAAATCAATCAGCTGTTATTGCAACCAATTGTGGTCTTTGATTTTTTCAGGAATTTTGCAGCCAGTGAAGAATTTTATAGTATTTGCCTACTCCCCTGGCAGTTTGTACTCTGTATCAATTTACATACATACATACATACATACATACATACATATATACATACATACATAATTACATGCATAGCCAGACATACAGATGTTAGGTACATTTTGTATAGTAATCAATTAACCAAGCTTTCCTAAAGGTTGCTTACCTCTACCTGTTTTGCTAAAAGGGAAGTCACCTCAAGGTAATTTGGGGACCCGGGAAGGTTTCTTCTGAAACGTGAAATGTAATTCAAACTGACCCACTTTGTATAAAGTGTTGATCCTGAGCCACATAAAGTTGTATGATATTGCAGTCAGATGTTCATGTGAAACAGACCTCAGAATAAAACGTGACCAGTTTTTGACGCTTTAACTGTAGGTTGCACAGACCTCCTTTTAGCTTATGGGAGCTGCACTCACCAACTGTGGGACCTGAAACTCAATTGAGACCCCCGATATCACCTGTTCCATATTAATACACAAATAAGGTTGCAGTGACCTGTTAAACTGACTGTGCCCTCAGGCTTTAAAGCTATGATTACCCACAGGACTTTGAAACTTCATCACTGCTGTAAGAAAATATCAGAATATCTGAGAAGATAAAGAACAAATTTATATCATTTGTAAAGGTGGACAATTAATATTCTAGTGGGTGCAAGTGCAGAATAAAAATTTGTCATTTCTTTAAAATAATCCTACCTTGCCTAAAAGAAAGAATGCTTATCACCCAACTTGCCACTGTAGCATGACTATACAGATGACAGTCCCAAAGTAATTCAGAAATCACTTTTCAAGCATGAAAAATCTATGTGCAACTTCATTTCCAAGGTTGAGGTGTTACAAGCCTATACTCTAAAAAATAGTAACAGAAAAATGTGAAAAGCAACAAGCTTTGTAAAATTAATCAAAAATAATTTATTTCTCATAAATAAAAAGTGAAAATGAAAAAAAAAAAACTTGTGGTATTGCGAAATAAGTCCCAAAGTAATACTAGAATTACAGAGACAAGTCCTAAATGTTCTGAATAAACTTTAGTGAAAATCCAAATTAAGCCCAACATTGAAGGTGTTGATGTGCCAGTGACAGCCTGTATAAAGGTGTTGTACCAACTCTCTTTTGTTGAAAAAAACAGTAATACTGTATATAATTCCAGGTCAGAATTCACTATAACTCCAGTGAATGTGTATGTCCAAGAATATTATTTTCTTATGAGCACTCTGTATTTCCAGAGAAAATAATCACTGAATTAAATAATCTGAAGATATAAATTTCAGCCCAAATGAAAACAACAATAATGCAAAATTGATTCTGCTAGATCTTAAAGCACAAATGAATAACTTTTCCAGTGACAAGATGATATAGACTTCTCTACTTGATCTCATGTCACAATTAGCATTTTCTAAATATAACTATTACCTAATCAAAAATAACCTTCTAGAAATTGCTTAATGCTCACAAAACAAAATGTTAACTACAATTAGAATGTCTGTTACAAAAATAAGATACAGTGGGACCCCGCTATAACACGGTAGTTGGGAGCCATAGAACCCGACCGTGTTATGAACCGAACCGTGTTATAAGCGACCATGTACAGTACCAACAAATCTGCAGGGTTAGCGGGGTGGGTGGGGGTGGTAATGAAAACGGATGCAGAAACATGTGTTTCATTGGCATAATTACCATCTTAAATCAATGTATATTAAATGAGAAAACACCTGCAGTGATAACAGAGATTGCATATATAATATATTTCTTTATTCAGAGAACCACACATTGGTACATACACGTGTATAGTTTTTATATACATATCTAATCTATAGCATGAATAGAGTATCAACACCATGTACTCACCCGTGAATCGAATCACATACATTGAATCCACAATACAAGTATTTCCATCGAAAATATCCGTACACAGATTTAAAATATTCAATAATTTTGTCACAGATCATTATGTGACTGAATAAAATGGAAAAATAAATAGGAAATATCACATGCAGAATGATGGAACAGTACGTCCGAAGGTTAAAAAAACGGTGTCTGTATAAATTTCTTACTGCTAAATTTTCTCATCTGTGAATTGTAATACTTTATTATTGTTTGAAAAACTCAGTGATTTTTAGCTGGTTTCTGCTACTGTCACGTTTATTCTTCGCAAAGTCAATCATATTTCTTAAGTGAAGAATTCAAACACTGTCAATATCTTGAGTCTCCATTCATTAACACGGTCGTGTGACTGCATCAGCTTCCCAAATGCCCTCCCAGCCTCGAACACATCATTCTCAAAAAATCCATCAAATAAACTACCATCATCATCACCGCTGTTATCCTGAGTAATAGTAAATGCTGCCCCAAGTCCTTTTCCCCAGCATTTCTCAATGCATCTGGGCGTAATGGCATCCCAAGATTTGCCGCTGAGGTACATTACTTCTTTCAGATTTAAACTTTGTAGTGTCACCTGGACGGAGGTTTCATCGCAAACAATCTTTTTCACAAGTCCTCTTCTATAATTCACTTTAAAAACTGATATTAGGAAGTGGACAACATTATTCACTGGTCAACTGATTGCATAAAACAACACCGCCAAACCACGCGGACATGGCGGCTTTCATTTCTTTGATGTTTTATAAATCGTTGCCCCATAATTTGAACAAGTTTAGCTCGGCAATTGACTTTGATGACGAGCAATGTACTTAAATTAATTGATCTATAAATTCAGGTGAGAATCTTTTATCAACTGCCGCATTGTTTGTTGCTTAGTTGTGTAGTCAGTTTAGAGAACATACGTTGGATATTGTTTGAGCAACGACTGTATAGGGAATGGATTGAAGACAAACAAAAAGTAGACTTGATGGCTTCATTGCTCATGGATCAGTAATAATAAGATTAACACTTATGAGCTGTCATTTTTCAACAATAAACAAAGATCAAAGTTCTCAAAAGGCCCAGCCGTTTGTTCAGAAACTCGTATTTCTGATGTTTATTTTGACACAAAACTGTAAGAAATTGGTTAAATTAAAAATTTTTAGGAGCCACGCCACGATTGTTTTATATTCGAATCCATACGCGATTACCTCCCCAAAGAAGAAATATTTTCCGTGTACGATAATAATACATGAATATGATATTTCAGGAACCACGCCACAATCGCCTTATATTCGAATTTATATGCAATCTCCTCTCCAAAATGATAATAAAACTTTTTACATATTTTATTTTTCGTACTTATAAGAATTGTTTTTTTACAAGGTAATAAGGTAAATGAAATTTCAGGAGCCATGCCACGACCGTGTTATATCCAAATTCATGTTATAATGGAGCGTGCTATAGCTGGGTCCCACTGTATAATCTGGACTACGTCAGGTATGCCAGGATAATCCCTGTAACCTAGACCCAGACCCAAATAAAAATGTTTACTTCTATTAATAATAATCCTATTATTAAACCCATACCATAGAGAATATTGTAGCTAGCTATATATTATTTGTTTACAGAATTTAAAAAAATCAATACTTCAGGTCAAGTAGAAAATAAGCTTGATTTTGAACAAGATTAAGTTCAACATACAAAGTTACACTACAATAGCAATCAAAATTATAATAAAATTAAAAACATCATAATAAGATTTCTAGTAAAATTCCCATGCTGATATGATCATCCATTCTGAAGAAGTAGTGATAATATATCCAAGATGGCTGTTGTTGTGACTATATTAGACATCTGATTGACACCATTTTCATTTTGGACCATCTATGCATCACAAGAAGTCTTCTGGTAAAGAACACATGTGAATATTACTTTTGATTCATGAGAATCAGTAAGATTTTCACAATGTTCACTGCATCAGCCATACTGAACAACAGATCAGCACCATTTTCATTAAGGAGCAACCAGACATCATAAAAAATCTTTTAGTGAAAACCTCATAGCAATATTATATTTTTTGTTCTAGAGAATGAAGTAGTGATAACAGAAGTTCCACATGGTCACTGTCACAGCCATTTTAGGACATCATTTTCATTTAGATCCAGCCATACATAATAAGAAGTTTTGTAATGAAAACCCCATGCTGATATGATCATCCATTCTGAAGCAGCAATAACAAGATTTTCAAGTCAGCTGCTGTGGTGGCTATACTGGCCATCAGATCAACATTATTTTAATTTAAGACTAACTAAAAATCATAGTAAGTCTTTTGGTGAAAACCCCATGTTGGCATGAGCATCCATTCAGGAGGAGTAGCAATAGCAACATGTCCAAGATGGCTACTGTGGTGGCCATATTGGATGTCCAAGCATCATTTTCATTCAGGACCAACTAGACTTCAGGATGAATGTTATGTGTAACGTTTCTTGAAATTCATCCAATGAGACAGACATATTCAGTATAATAATGAATGCAAAACTACATAAATGAAGAACAGAGATAACTGTCATTGTTTGTGATGTTATAGTTATAACAAATCTCTATGGCTTTACCTTGCCATTCTTCAATTATGTTTGCCACTAATAGAAATAGAAAAAGATTCCATTTTCATTTCTATATTAACTTACTTAATTAGGTTCATTCCATTGCATGTCAAAAAAATTGTCAATACACTGGAAGGTGAAATAAATGACTATATTCCATTAACTTATTTCATTTGTTTGTTAAGCAACACAGCACAGCACACAGCATACTAAATTCATGTTTTAAAGTAAACTTTCACAAACTGAACCACTTATGGGAGTTATTTGCTGTGTGATTCAGCAATGACAGTTTATACCACGATAAACTCAGAAAAAACATTAAACTCTTATAATTGCAATTCTTTACAATTTTATTTATTTTGGGGGTTTATTTTGTTTGGTTTTTTTTAAAGATGTTTCCTATCAGTTTTAGATCTTTATTTTAGCACATGAATTCTTGTTGAGGGCATCTGCTACATAGCTATTTATTGAACAGGGGATTCTCCACCTGCAACGTAAGAGCTACGTCAGCATAAAAAAATAATTCTACCAATGGTAGGCGATCTAAGGCTCAGAAAATTCCACACCATGGTCTTAATTTTTATCTAAACTGGCATCTGTGATCTGAGTAGAAGTTCAATATTCAAAGTAAATGATGTGTTGTTTTGTTTCACATCCAAATGACTCTTGCATCTGATGCTCTCATGAGTTCATTGTGACTTGTCCGAATCGTTCAAGTCCAGACACGCGAGTAACCAATTTTCGTTTTCTTAAATCTATTTTCTTGTTTATAAACAGTTTAGGCTACCTACAGGGGCTACTTACAAATGAAATTAAGACTATCAGTAAATGGTTATAGTGATGGTGGGTCCAACAGTCAACAGTGCAAGACATCGACTATGACAGTTACAATGGCGGAGTAGCGGGATTTCTATCCCCCCCCCCATCGTAACTATCAAGGTCGGCATCTTACAATGTAAGGACTGTGAATCTAATTGTTCTAATGTTAGTCTCTGAACCCCCTCCTCCAAATCACTTTATCCATTTACCTATAGTTTTAAATTCATTTTTAATGAGCCTCAGTGAAAGTGCTGTACAACATAGCCCAATGTTGTTCTTGGCAGATTTCGAGTTTCCAGGCCTTTTTTCAAACCTAATCAAAGAAAAATTATTTATCTTCAAAAAAGTTATAAAGATTTGTTATTTGATTCTGTCAAATCAATTTATTAACTTTCTTAAATAAAATAAAAACCCACTATTTTTATTTCATTTCAAAGGCATGCAGTGTGTGTGTGTGTGTGTTCTGATTCAGTGTTTAGTTACTTTGCATGTGACTCTATTTATAGAAGTATGAAGTAGTTCTCCATACAGTTTATTCAGAAATAAACAAAACTGGGTCTGATCACATGGTTATGTTCTGGCCAATGGAAATCTTCCCTACATTTATCAACTGATGCAACTGCAATTATAGCAGGTTAAACCCTTAAGTTCTGGACGTTTATCTATCACCTTCATCAATTTTTTACATTATTTGAAACATCCAGTGTTTTGTCCTGATATGATTATGTGATGAGGATCCTCAATCCCAAGCCAATGATTTTACAATTTAAACCAGCAAGTCTGGAAATAAGTCTGAATTCATAAAGTGTTTGATGTTTTATTGCTTTATTGTTTTGCAATGCATGGAAATGTCCTTTTCCATGATACATTTCATAAATCATTTTCCATGATACATTCCATAAATCCTTTTCCATGATACATTCCATAAATGTCTGTCTCTTTGACAGTCTGTTTTCTTTATCAAAACTGGATGTGTTAACACCCTTCCATCTGGCAATAAAGTGAAAATCAGGCTAATCTACAGTCTTGTGTATGACACCATTGAAATTAAGTAAAGTTGCCAACAAAAAAAGTACACATGAAAATCACTTGAAAAGAAAGGTATACCTGTACAGGACATGACAACTTACAGTGATTAACAAGAAAGTTCATATTCTTCCAACATAAAAAAAAGATTAAAAGTCTTCACACCATTTTTCTCGTGGGTTGGTGGTTCTTTCCAGGGTTTCCAGGTTCTTTTTCCACCATTAATACTGGCCACCATGTATAGCCTATCGTGTGCTAAAAAATGGTGTTAAACCTTACAACAACAACCATTCTTCTATATACAACAGGATTAACAACAGGACTCTCATGGACCTGAGCTTCCGTGTCAAATATCCATGAATTTCTCATAGGATGCACCTTTACCCCATTATAATTTTGGTCAGCCATGGCCAATCTATGTAACGTATAATGCCTAGGTCTCAAATTAGGTCAACAGATGTGAAGCCAGTGTGACCAGTTAATCATTAATCTTTCACTGACGTGATGACTTCAATGAAACTGATATTCTATTGAAAGTGTCACATACCTTAAATTGTATGGCAACTAAATGATGCCCATCATTGTTTTAACTGTTTAAACTGGTGATTACTCACATATAAATTATGAAGGTAATCAGAGCTTTCAGATAGTGTGAGTTGCATAATACTGTGAACTTATTCATATATAAAAATGATAATAATAATAATAATAATAATAATAACTGCTACTAGTTCAGTATGTATGATTTAGACTAGGACACTACTGTATCAGTATAACTTTACAAAATAGAGCAGAAGAGTACTTTCACCCCAAAAAATGAAACAGCAAAAGCCATTTTCATTTTTCAGGAAGTTGGCTTGCAATTAAAAATTGTACTAATGCTAAAAAACTAACAACTGAAGTAAATAAATAACTCAAAATGTGTATTTAATGCTGACTCCATCTTGATTATGGTGAAGAATGGTGATAAAAATGGCTGCAAAGCTACTAATGCAAGAACCTGGGAGACCTAAGTGGGAGAAGCAGTTATTATAGTTGAAAAATGTGGAATCATATTTTGAATGCAATTTTAGCGGTATAAGACTGCAGAAAAGAACAGACAATCACAATCACTCAAGAAATTAGTGAACAATGATGAATTCAAAGCAGCACAGTTTCATACAATTAAATAGTGAATATATTAATCAGAATAATGGAGGAGCATCTTGTACATGAAGACTTTGATAACCTGAATTCCAAACATACATTTGTCAAGTAAAAGAACAAGGAAGAGTAAAGAAACAAATTGGAAAAACTAGTATGCAGATGACAGAATACAATACGATATCAAATCTTCTGGAAAATTACTGAAAAATAGTTTGTTTTTCTAATGAAAGGATGAGTTAAATTCAGATACCAATCCACCTAATAAATGAAATGAGTTGGCAACCTTTCCATATATATATATAGTTACATATATGTAATTTAATTACTTGTATGTTAGTTTTTAAATTCTTTTTTTATTTTTTTGTTTCATTATATTTTATTGTAATGATTATTTTCACAGAATTTGATATTTTTTAAAAAATATCAGTCTGATTAGAATGTAAAATGTATTACATTAGCACTATTTTTAGCTCGCCTTGATTGAGACGTTTTGTAAACACTAAGCGGAAATGATTGGCTATTACCAAGGTCATTTTCGGCCCACATGTTAGCTAAATTGTAAACAGCCTTTCATTTTTATATATTTCCAGAGTAAGAATTTGATTTTTAGATAGGGATATTCTTGCATACATGATAATTGGCATTTTTTTATTGCGCTGTTCAAATTAGAAATCACGTAGCCTGTCACGTGAGCCACCATGAGATCTAAAATCGAGGCTTAAAACAGCCAAATTGGTAGCAGATTACTCCAGTCATAAAATTGTACCATTGGGCTCAAGGTATTTTGTCTTGTTGTTGCCATTTGAGTTGATTTTCGTATTTAAAATAATTTATTCACTCTGGGAAAGATTCTACTTCAACGAAATACTTGGAGAAAGATATTCAGTGTAAATTTACTTTGGAATTCTAAACAGGAACATTATAAATTGTGATGAGGAGCTGTTGCCTTCTATACAATGACCTCATCTGACGTCATCGCCTTCCATATTGAAACTTCATAGAGATTCAAACCTGGATTCAATTAGAACTATTTAGTGATAGGACTTATATTTTTCAATTCTAGGATTAATTTTTGGATTATATTCACAAACCGTAAGTCCTATTTCATATTTTTATCTTTTTTTCTAGGGAAATAAATTATTTTGTTAAAATTTACAAAGCTTGTTGGCTTCACTCTTTTCTTTTGTTACTTTTGTACAAGCCTATATATATATATATATATATATATCCAGTAAAAACTGTCTTGAGCGACCTCTGCTATGAGCGACCACCTGTCATGTACGACCACAATCGTAATGCACGGATCGATTTTATTATATAAACGCTCTGCTGTGAGTGACCACCTGCTGAACGTGACCAGCGACCGCGATATCTTGGCAAAACGTGCATTTCAACACTGCTATGAAGGACCGCATTGCAAAAAACGAGGATAAACTCCACCAACCTTTGTTTAATCCCTGTAAGAACGACCGCTCATACCGTTCCAAATATAAAAAAAATATTAAAAAAATAGGCTGGCTACCGATCTCTGATTTTTTTTAGGCTAGGCTTGTAGTGTTTTATAGTTTCTGTCGTAAACCAGACTAAAGTATATGAAGATTATTTCCTAGTCTGGTTCCCTGCTTCGTGTGCTCCTTGTCTTGTTCTCCGTTATTTGTATAGTGGTGAGGAAATCAGAAAGCGTACAAAGCAGGGAACCAGACTAATTATTCCCGTAATTAACCTGCTTCCCGGCCTTTGTAGGACCTGGCATCCCTATGACTACTGTATCGCGAGAACTGACAGATACCAGTGACCTTTATGTAATCAATTATTACAACGACCGCTTGATTAGTATTGATTGTTCTGATCAAAAACAAATATCAAAAGAATATTTAAAAAAGGACTGTTGCTACCGGTGATAGATGCTACAGTCCGTAAACCAGGCTAATGTATATGTCATGAAATGCTGTTGAAGTGTCAAAGTTGACGTAGTGGTCACGTATTTTGTTTGTCTCGAGTTAATTGGTATTGCCGGGGGTGAATAAGGTCATTGTCTATTAAACCAGCAAGAAAGAATCATTTGCGGGATTCGATTGATAATGCTCAAGACTTGTGATGTTTGTTTTCCCCCCCGTTAAGTGATGACATCCCAATCACAAAGCTGTCGTCTATTCAAGTTGGTGCGACCAGGCTACACACTTTGCTTATAGAGTTAATCCCTGTATGTTATCTTTGAAAGAAGCCGTTGACTTTTGCCACTGAGTAAATGGTCCTGTTTCTGGATGAGATAATTGTTTCTTTTTATTTCATTAATTGTTAGATATGCAATGCACATGTATAGATTTTTCATATTTTCCCACAGCCACCGTCTTTACGTTCGATGTTATAACTGAGCACTAATAATTTTAACACATAGAATTTTAATAACAATGGACAAACCTCCACCTAAAAAGAGACAAATTTTAAGGCTGGAGAAAATAATTATTGTAACTGAAAGAAGTGAAAAAGTGCAGACCACTCGCAAATAAAGCGGTTTAAACGTTGGTAAAACAAATTTAGGTTGTTATAAAGGAAAACGAATAATTCAGAAACGATTTCATATGCTAAAATATGTGATCTTCAAATGTAAATGTGATTTCATGTTTAATGATAGAAGTATATCTTTATTACAATATTTTGTTTTTTTAGATGAATGCATACAATATTTTAGCAACAACTATTAATAAAGAATAGAATATATGCACAGTGATTGTGGTTATTTTTCTTGAAACTGTTCTGAAACTGGACCTTGGAAACGGGTATTTTTGTACAAACCTGCTATGAAAGTCCACCTGTCTTGAGAGACCACTTTTTGTTGGCAGAAGGGGCAGTCTCTCATAACAGGTTTTACTGTACAAGCAAAACTAACATAAAGAATCATGCCACAATCAGTTTAATGTAGCTAGATGGTGCAGACTATGATTAGTAATAGAACAAAATCATTCTCAAAGGAATCTTACCCAATTAAAGAAGAAATGATTCTTAATATCATAAAGCTAACATAACCTTCATATAATGCAGTTATGAAAACCTGCTCAGTTTGAATCCATAATCATTTTAATTTTATATCTATACTTGTACTGCAAGGGTTAAAAAATAATGATTACATAACCATTTTGCAGGGGTGATGTTTTTGTTTTTGTTTTGTTTTTTGGGGTTTTGTATGTTTTTTTAGGTTGCCAAAACATAAATGTCAAGGTAGATGTCTTACATTGTAGAGGGTTACTAGAAACTCTGAAGCACACTGAAAAACTGAACAACAATGAAATACTGAAATACACATGTATTTACATGGTGTATATATATTGGTGTACACACATGAATTATGATTTTTTTTATTTTAATAATAATATAAAGCAAAATAAAAAAAGTTTTATGTGATTTTGATATGAATTATTTACTTTGTTCCTATTTATAGCTAAATTCATGTAATGGCATCACTCAGTCATACTTGATTTGACATATATGACAGAGTCATAGTAGTACATACACAGAATGAAAGTGAAATCAATCAAAAGTATTCGCTGACATTATATTATATATTTACTTTAAATGATACAGTTTTTGATAAATAAATAGAATAAATAGCATTTAATTGTTGTGTATTATACCGCCTCCGTTCTGGAATGGAACGATCAGCCATTTATGATACCTGTCCAATAAAGTAAGACCAACTGACGAGTGCTCTAACTAGGAAATAAGAAAATAATCTGGATCAAAATCAGTATAATCATATTTTATTTTGCTCTATATTACCGTTCAAACAAAAACAAATCATAATTCCTGTGTGTATACTGATATATACACTGATAACATGTAAATACATGTGTATTTCGGTGTGTATTTTGGTTTTGTAGCGTATTTCGGTGCTTCTAGTAACTGCATTGTAGGACCACAGAAGTCCGACATTTTTTCAATAAAGTATGATGAAATCTCTAACACAAAATCACCTTATCGGTACTATAAATGAACACAAGAAGTACAAGCGTGATCCCATCCCTCCACTCGATTCGACTTTTGTCACGCGTCTTTTCTTGCTTCAGAATTGCCAAAAGACTGAAAAGCTACACATATCCGTTAAAAATACAGTAACATACCAACACATAACTCTCGGACAACCATCGCATGAATCTAATCTGGCAAATTAACCTTTATTTTCACCATTACGGTCACAAAGTCTTTCTACGGGACACCATCAGACGAAGTAGCCTATTTCACAAGATTCTACCCTGCAGTAAATAAGCATTAGGGTCTAATACTTGTACCGATCACAGAGCAGCGCCTGTGTAATCTTTTAATACTACAGAATCCAGTATCTATCTCAGCTTTAATATTGGAAGTGTGATGACATCATCAATCAGGGGCCCTGAGTAGCTGAGTGGTCTAAAGCACTCACCGTTATGGATCATTGCCATGTCACCTCTGTCTGTGTGGATTCGAGTCTTTGGCCAATGTATGTGAAAAAGCTTGCCAGTAGCTTCTCACGGGTCAGTGGTTCTTTCAGGGGTTTTCCCAGGTTCTTCCTCCACCACTGATACTGGCCACCATTTTTAACCTATCTTGTGCTGAAAAATGGCATTAAACGCTACAACAACAACATCATCTTTTCTACTATCCTAACTTTAACTAGATATTTCTGTTCATGAAATTTATATAAAATTATCATGATATAATCTGAAATAAAAGGCAAGTTAAACATTTTATTTTGTGAAATTACTTTCAAAGTGTTATTTGTTCCGTGGTAGAATCAGCTACTTCCACCTGATGGAGTCCTGTAGAAAGACTTTTTGACCGTAATGGTGAAAATAAAGGTCAATTCGCTTGATTAGATTCATGCGATGGCCGTCCAAGAGTTATGCATTGGTACATTATTGTATTTTGAATCGATATGTGTAGCTTTTCAGTCTTTGGCGATTCTGAAGTGATAAAAAACGCGTGACAGAAGACGAATCGAGTGGAGGGCTGGGGTCACGCTTGCACTCCTTGTGTTAATTTATAGTACCGATACGGTGATTTCTTGTTCTCAGAGATTTCATCATACTGTATTGATAAAACGTTAGACTCCTGTGGTAGGACTACGGGAATTGGTGATCTTCGAAAATATGTTATAGTATGATAACTGGAACGCTTACACGTCCTTATTTCTCTGTAGAAAAGCTCTCGAAGGTCCAGCTACATCCAGGACCTAAAATGTACGTCAATTAATTGGAATTCCCAAGTCAAGTAATGCATTTTACTATTAACAGGATTGGGCCTACCAGTTTTTTGGCACACACCACTATTATGTACGTTGTAACTCGCATTTAACGATTCCTAAAACTCTGTGGCTCAAACATAATTTTGTATGCCCCCCTCTCAACATGTTGACATCCCTGTCCATAATTACCATTATACTCAGTAAGTTAACTCATAGATACAAGCTTCTTCTCAAGGTAGGCTGCTCCTTTAAAATATAAAGCCAATGTTTATATGGCAGATACGCGCCATGTTTCACCTGTGACAGGTTGTCATTATCTCAAACGGTGTACAAGTAGATTTCGTTTCAATCAATTCATATCCACTCCAATCAGAACGTGCTTCAAATATTCCACTGGTATTTTTGTTTGGGCATTTAATTAGTTGAAACTACTAATTTTACCAGAAAAGTAGTTTACAAGAACACTCAAGGAACTTTTGGACATCTTGACCCACAAAATAAAATTTAAGTACATGTAAGTCTATAGTATTTGCCTACCACCCCATGCTGAACAACGAAAGCACGAAATTGTTGACGGGAGCTACTCCGGTATCTTCCCCTGAAATGGTGTTGTCCACTTTGAAAACTTTGACTTTCAGGTACAAATGACTTTTCTGATCGGTGTAGTCTTAGCGATGTTCTTTGATTTCAAATTCGATATGGGTTAACGTAGTCAAGGACGATACTAAGTGAGATTATGCCCAATGAGATTGGGATGCGTACATCGTCATCATCGACGGTGTCATGCCAAACATATCGAGTTCTGACATTGAGCATTCGCAAGAACCTCAGAGTTGTTTCACTTGTAATCAGGCACGTCCAATTCTATGACTGCTCGTTTTCTTCTTCTTCTTCTTCTTCTTCTTCTTTTCTATATTTCATTTTCTGAACACGTTTACAGGATCTGAAAAGATTTCGACACCTCTGTCTCGTCCATGCTGAGGCCTAGATGACGAACTAATGAAGTATGAAGCGAATTATTGGGTTGTCTCAGCTATCCAAAAGGTATTTTCCAGTTAAAGTAACACATTTGTTCTTTGTTTGTCAATGAGAACTTTATGAGAAACTTATTTCACTTGCATCAAAGCGGCATCTAATAAGCCTGCAATCCTCGAGCAACCATCGATTTTAAGATGGGCGCTACGAAGCTGATTATAACATACTTCCGAAACCATGTTCTCGTTGACGAGCGATTGGTTGGTGCTCAGCATACATTGGTTACAATGCACTGGAAAATCTTTTTGGGAAAGAAAAGGTTTCACCGTGAGGTTTCATTTCGTGAATAGTATAGTTTGTCGAATATCTCCCTTTATACTATTGTTGAGAGTACCATTCGATTTACGAGCAGGAAAATAGTATGGATGTACAAATTCACGGTGAACGTGATACTGTGTTTCCTACCACATTGTACTCGATCACATCGGGGTACACAAAAAATAAACTGAGACACTTGTTCAGTTTGAGAAACCAAGGAACATACTTAAAAATTCGATTGCTGTTGTAAATGCCTTCCGTGGGAACCAGAGCAGTGTATCCGCTATAGAAAACAAACCTGGACAAGAAGAAATGGACATTATTCTATCGTCGGAAAAATTCATTCTATCTTTCTCCTTCTCCTCCTAAAATTGGTCTTGTAATCGATCCTAACAAAGAAGCAACCACTTTTTATAAGAAGGGTCCTATCAGCATCGGTAGAAATACTCCTCGTTGAACCTGCATTTTTCTTTCGCATAATGATTTTTGCCACCATTTGACGAAGATCGTTCCGTTGTTTTCCTGATCATTGTTTCTATATCTTGGACAACGACCACCATTTCTTTCAAAATATTCAAACACCATTCACAGACAATATCGATGATTTTGTAGGGTGCTTTTTGAATGATTTGTTTTCTCATTGGAGGAGTTTATAGTTAGTCCTGACAAAACATCGAAATGTTTAGCTAAACGAGGAGAGAGTCCCTCTCTTCTTCTTTTTGTGAAGAAGTTTGTGTCTTGGGACCAATAGGAGGGTGGTGTGTGCTTTTTCTCGGTGACATCTTTTGTTCAGGAGCGAAACCACTGAGTGAATCATATAACACACTTCTTTTTATACTGGAATTTGTCTCCGCCGATTCTCGGCAATCATATCATTTTCAGCATAGGCATCTCTCGAGGATGGGGTATTTCCAGCGCACTAAATCACCACAACTCTTGTTTGAATAAATCCAGTCAATTTTGTAACACATCTGTTCTGTTTTGGTCCTTTGTCTTGGGTTAGGCCCCTATTTATATAGTAGTAGTGGCTAAAAAAGAAAATGTTATCTCTACTGCCGGAGAAGGAGAAATCCCTTTAGAAATGGGTTTCCATTTAATTTTTCATCAAATCAGGAAACATAGATGTTAAATCATGTTTGGCAGGGCATCATGATGAAAGGCGGAGAAGTAGCAGGAACAAGAGGAGGAGACATCGTCACAGAGCGGCGTGGCACCCCTCTTTCTTGCAGGAGATGATTGTGATTGGGATTTTTTTTTTCTTCTTCGTGGAAACTTCTTTAACTTCCGGCACAACCTTGACTCATTTTTTGGGACTGTCGTTTTAAGGGGAGTATTTTCTTTGTTTTAACTTCGGCGTTTGTATTCTATTTTAAAGGGAACGAATAGTGACACCACCTAAAGAAACACCTCCATCATGTTTCAAAACGATTTGGGTTTTATGTTTTTGTTTTAAGTATCGATTCTTTTATTTGCCAGTTGTGACAACTCTACTTTATACTTTTTATAAAAGCGTTTGGTTTGATGAAGTATGTGTATGATGCTTGGAAGTAAATGAAGTGTTGTGAAAGTAACCATGGTAACAGTTCTTTGAGGCTGGTTTCTAAAAAGTGTATACAAGCATGTGCAATTTGTTTTTCGCGCCTGATGCTAAGCTGCATGAATCATTTTGGTAGGAGGAGGAAATGGAATATAGATAATGCTGAAAACTGAAGAAAAGAAGTGCAGGATGCTTTTATATTTGATTTTGTTCTTCAAACGGACGCCAAAAGGGACGTGCAAATGCAAATGACAAAAACTTTCTAGGCACCAACGTGAAACAAATCGAACGAAATCTCAAACAATCGGCAGTGGTGGGTTTTAAATGGATAAATTAGTAAATAATCGGGAGGTGTTTTAGTATCATCGTCGTACGCTTAATTCAACCAAAGTATTACTAACTGTTTGGCTAACACTTGTACCTGAGATTTATTTCTATGATCTGTTAAACAATATCACATAATAGGCATGTAGACTGATGGTGCGATGAAATAAATTTTGTATACTTTAAATGATACTGGAATGCGAAGGTGTTCTTTTCTTATAAACCTACGCTTAATATCTTCTTCGTCTTTTACTAACATGGACCGCTCCGGTGGCCTAGTGGTTAGAGCGTCCGCCTCGGATGCGGTAGGTCGTGGGTTCGATCCCCGGCCGAGTCATACCAAAGACTTACAAAAATGGTACTAACAGCTGCCTCGCTTGGCGCTCAGCATTAAGAGGTTAGTGTTAGAACTGGTCAGCCTGGTGTCAGGATAATGTGACTGGGTGGAACATCATGCTACATGCCTGCGGCATGATGCCCCAGTGCTAGACAGCACTATAAACTGCCACACTGCAGACATCGTAGCAATATGACTGAAAAATTGTTAAAGCTACGTTAAAAATCCAACACACACACTACTAACATGTATTCGAAGATGATAAGATGTTTGACTAAAGTCAGACACGTTCCCGTTGTCTCCGCGAAGAATGCCATCTAAAAATGAAATGGATTTTTCCTGAGTTTCTTGAAGTAATGTGTGAGCAGATTGCCACACTGTAAGACCACACGTTACGTTGGGGTTAACGATCAATCAAATGTGATTTGTATTCTATCAAATGTTTGACACATTCGATTTTGCCTGAAACATTCGGTCCAGCAATCAACATGTTAAAGAGATGGAGATCATAAGTGCCTCCTAACTTTGACGATCTAACTTTTGTGTCAATCACTTCATAAACAGAGGAGGAAAAGGAGATGCACAGATCAAATTTGGATGGTTATGTGTTTGCTGTATGTACTGTTCACAAATAGTCCTTACAAATTTTCTGGGAAACGAATCCGAGAAAAGTAGTCACATACACGCGCGCGCGCGCGCACACACACACACACACACACCACCACCACCACCACCACCACCACCACCACCACCGCCACACCACACTTCGTCCAAAAACTTCAATGGAACTGTAGTAGCTGGAATCACTTGTAAAAAGGTTTCGTAGTCCTGTAAGCACTGAACACTGTCATTGACTTCCTTCCATGGAATTTGTGCAACAACAAGGACAAGAGTTGTGGCATGGCAAGCTTTTACATTAATCCTCCACAGAAATGCATTTCCATGTTTTTTTTGTTTTTGTTTTTTTTTTTTTTTTCTCTTTTTATTGGAGGTAATAGTGCACACGCTACTAACGGAATTTGCTGCGAAAGCAAGAAACAATTCAACGATCACCCACGTTCCTATCAAAGCGTGTTCTTCATCATTGTGGCAACAAGGTTGGTCGTGATTTCATGTTTCAGCACACGTACGAAATAAAGGAAACATCAGTTCTCCTTGCCTTGATATTTTAAAACAGGACAGTACTAGTGGTTTGGATGTAAGAATTTGCATTTCACCAACCCTTCGTAATATTGAATGTGTTCCACGATGGCGTGTTCTGTTGACATTTCAGGATGCTCTGTATGAAATTGGTTACATTTGCACACGCAAGGATAAAAACGCAGGTTGCAGTATTTTATGTCTTCTCCTTGAGAATCGTTTACGTCGTACAGCAAACGTTTCGCATTGTTTCGTCCTCCAAATAAACTGTCGAGTGGATTCAGAAGATCGTTGTCTATCACTTCGAGGCTTTTAGCTATGCGTCTAAATTCCGGATCGGTTTTGAAATGCCGATCATACTCATGTACTACATTTATGTCACTTGGTCTTCCTGACTTTCTAATCTCAGACGTCGCTGGTATATTTGTTCGTACAACTCTTCCAGGATGAACTTTGAGAAAGGACATTTCAGATTTCGCTGAGGGAAACAAGTGGAGCATCCGTGAAATAGGTCTTCCTGGAATTCGCAAATGGTCTGGGGCTTTATAAATCTCTGCAATTCACAGAAAAACTTCCATTTTTTCTGCCTCGTTTCTGGCATAGTGTATCAAGTTTTTCTTCACTTTCACACAAGAATTTCAGCAAGCGCAAAGCTTTGGCGGAATATTGACTACTTAATAGGTACGTTTGCAGGGGTATGATGGCTGTTTTGTTCTGGGGCATGACCTTCTTTCTGTACACTAATCCTGATCCTGAAATAATGTCGACATTTTCCACAGCAACGGGCTGCAATGTCCACATGGGATCGACCATACTTCCTGAAAGTCAAACGAATTTGATGAGTGAGTTTGGTGAGCTTCCCGCTGTTCTGTGTAGATACGGTTACGATCGTTGTAGAGAACCTCAAAAAATGTGACAGCACAACGTATTGATTATCTTTGGTATTGAAAAAGGTACAGAAAATAACCTTCGACCATTTCTGTCATTTCAAACGTTTCATCCATTCTACTCCAAGGCATAGCCAAATGGTTTATTGAATCTTTAAACTTTACTTGTCCCACTTTCATGTAGATGAGTTTGGCTACGTTCACGGTGACTGTGCGACATTCAGTACTTTGCTCTAAATAATATCTCATAAGAAATTGTTAGCCATCACTGAAGCATATCTATGACAGGCCCTGTAATGCTGGGTGTCATCTTCGTTCCAAGTGTAGTCGGTAGAGTCGAAAATGAATTTGGCAAAAATAGGCAAGTGTTTGGGTCACCGAAAGTGTTTTTAAGTCCTCTTTAAATCTTACTGTAATTGGGACAATGAAAAACATAGGCTATAGTATGCGCTTCTGACAAGAAATTAGGAACGTGAGTGCCTGTCTTGTGTATATTAAAAACCAAAAAGGATAAAATCCCTTGTTCTCTTTTTCTTCATGTCCTGGCCTTCCTTGAAGTCTCCCTCCAGTTCATTCTCATACTTTTGGATGTAGCATTGATGCTCAAAGTGTACAATTTGGTAAACAAATGGCATTCTTCCTGGACAAACGTGAGCTTTGGAGCTATTGGTTCTGATAAGATGTTCACAGGTGGGGCACAGTCTTTATAATTCGTAAGCACTTTACCATTGTCGGACATGTTTCATTCGATGTTGTTCATAACAAGTGCGCCTGGCAAAATTTCGAATGCAAGCCGAACAATAATTTCGTTCGTTTACATCAGGAAACCATGTTGTAGATGCTAGCCAACCCCGACATCTCCGCGAAAAATGTATTGATTTCGACTGATAAATCCTTGGTCACATTTCTCGCAGTAGTGTCCGTATTTAAGAACCCCTGTGATACTCGTAATGCTATCGCAGTGCTGTTGATGATGATATACATAAATGAATTTTCCATCTGGGATATTGGGTCATCGAAACACCAGAACTCCACTAACCACTTGAGGATACACTTTCAACGTACAGCGATGAGCAATCAACTCTTGAAGTCTTGCATTCCATGAATGCCGCATACCGTCTCTTTGGCAATGCCTGCATTCCAGGAATGCCGCATACCGTCTCTTTGGAAATGTCTGCTTGCCGTAAAGAAGTTCTATTGTTTCTATTCGGTTTTTGATTGTCAAATATTCTCCCATGATCTTTTCTATTCTGCGGTCTCGTTATTCTCGTCATACGATTATCTCACGACGATGACACGTGCTAGGCACAGCTGTTCTTGTGAGCTGTTAATTTGAACGATACTTTGTACTGATGATGTATTCAACCAATCAATAACACTATGCGTGGTCCGCTACCTTTAGGAGATGAAACGTGGCTCGTATAAAGATGGACTTTTCCATCGGTGATGATAAATTGATCATTGATTGGTTGGACGTGTTGTATTCTCTCAATGACTTTGGGCGGTGTTTATTCTACTAGTGTACTAAATTGATCCTAACGGGAGACTTTTTCAAAATGTCCTGGTGGATGGTGTGTCTTAAACAATCGTATTCTTGTTAGTTTGGTATTGTCATTGCAATGTCTCTAACAAGGATTCCCACGAATCTGTAATAAGACCTGCTTCTTTCTCTGGCAACATTTCATACTTGAACTCTTTCAATGTTTAGTTTTGGTGGATCTACTGCTCTTGAAGCAGAAGAAGTCGAAGATTCTGGATCAGGCTCAATCATGTCATCTTCAAAATCAGTGTCATGCACTTCGAGGGGACCCATAAAGTCTCATCATCGTCTCATGGCTTCTATTTCTGGTTCCTCGCTGGAATAGTGAGATCATTTCATCTTGATTCCAACATTTGATATGACTCCGTTTTACAGACACTCACTTCATATATATCGGAAAAGATTCTCACCATTAGAGTATATTATTCAGTCAGCTTTCAGACTGTGAAGCAGAAGATGGAAGTGTCAAATGAGATCGCCCTACTGATCAGAGATTTACAGTGTTATTCGGATGTATACCTCAGATAAGAGTACGGATTACTCCTCTCGGGATAAAAGTCAAGATACCGGTTATCTGTCAAGAGAAATGATAGTGGGATCCCGAATGTCCACAACGTCAAAGCAAAGGCGGGAGAAAAGAAAGACAAAGGGAAAGGTACATATTATCATTGCCAGGAAAATGGCACTGGTCTCCAGAGTGACCTAAGGAAAAAAAAAGCAATCAGAAGGAAATGCGGAAGGAGGAAAGTTCATCAGAGACAAAAGAATAATCCATACCCGTCATAAATACAAGAAGGAACAAAAAATAGAAGAAATTCAAAAAAGAGACTGTCAGTGGAAGAATGAAAGAAAATATTTATTATGTGTTTTGAAATTTTTATCGTAATTCTAAAGAGAATATACTAAAGGTAAGAGTCTCTTTGCCTTGATTTTCATAGCATGAATAAGATATTTAAACACATTCTCATACATGCACATCATTATTTCGTGGGTAAAGGGATTTAAATTTTACTTGATTTTGCAATCATTGAGTAGTGTCTCTTTTCTTAAAGATATAGCTGGCATTGAAAGGACCGTTAGGTGTTTTGTTTTAATAAAATCTAATATGACTAACATAATCAGCTTTAACTTTGTCAATCCATTTCTATGCCCAAGTCCTACCCATTCTCCTGTTGCCGTTGCTGCTTTGGTATTGATACTAGTAATCGTTGCTGCTGGCATCTCAGTGGCTGCGAGAATGGTTGTAGTGATGTAAGATTTAGACATCTTGGCTCGTGAAGGTCTGCTTTGGAGGTTTAGCTAAAGCAGTCTGATACATTACTCTCAGACACTGTAATTGCAGAAGAATGTCTTGTAGCACAGACAGCATTTTGTTTGTACTCGCTTCCTTCGGTCCGTCACACTTCAAAGTTCTCTTCATTTCTTCTTCTTCTTCTTTGCGTTTTTCCCTTTCTTTTTTTTTTTTTTTTTCGCGCTGTTGTTGAATAAATACTTCTGCTTTTCTGGCATTGTGAAACATTTTCCAATTCTTCCTTCGATCTCTTTCTGAATTCCTCTAATATAGTAATGATGGAGAATGAGGTGTAGGTAAAACTGCCTTTTCAGGTAAGTATTTTTGAGGAAAAGATAGATAATGAGCCAAATCTAAATTAAAGTCATCCTCTACTGGAAGAAATATATTGGTTACAGCTGCATTAGTAGTTATATTCATCATAATATATCTCAGAGTATACGAGGTATTCGCACTAGCTGCACCCCAATATATTTTCTTCATTGTTTCACCTATAGATATGATACTCAAACTGTGCTACAATGAGAATCCATACGAACGCAGATGCAGACATGTTGATTAGAAAGGGAATGAATAGAGGCAGAGAATCCATACGAACGCAAGTGCAGACATGTTGATTAGAAAGGGAATGAATAGAGGCAGGTTCGCTTTTTAAGCGGATCAGAGAAGAAAAAGCGTGCATTTGATAAAAATAAGGATCGAGGGAATATGGGTGACCAGCTGGGCTGCTAGAATATTTTGAAAGGAGAACTTGGGCTGAAGACAAAACCAGCTGTTGAGGATCTCCATATTAATTGGTATGCATACGACATGTAAAAAATAATGCACTTCAATTATGCCTTTAATGAAAATAATACTCGTAAATGCTCATATTAAAACGCAAACTGAGATTAGCGTATTACATAAGGATCAGCTTCTGTATCCGACATAGCTTCTTACGTTTATAACGGTGATATCATCAAATTTTGTGTTCCAGCCTTTGAATTAAATCGGTTTACCCACGGATGTCGCCAATCAACATCGGATTAATTTGTAGACATGTGAAAAATGGCCGGGTTTCTCAGTTCGAGTGAGAAATCACATAATGTGCTGAGACGCTTATATTGTCTGGTTTTAATGGAATACAACGATGTTTAGGACCAATATGTTTCAAGATTCTGTGTTATTCAGTTGTTATGGCATATAAGACTTTTTGCACGTAGCAGAGGTGTTAAGGATATATTAATGTGTCTATAAACACTTCCCTACCCTTGTGCGTGATAGTGTATTTGTATGAAAGCGTATGCTAGTGTATGTATCAACGCTTCTTACGCTCTTCGTTGGATCTTATGGGTGTGTTTGGATAGTAATCAAAAGTGGATGGTAAATTGTATTTGTGGTGTTTTGGATTGTAGATACAAAATTTAATGACCATTCCAAATATTTTGACCACATAAACACGTTTGACCCATAAAAGTTTTGGCCCGATAAATACTTTTGGCCTTATAAGATCATTCGCATGTTAAACCTATGGACCATATTTAAATAACATTTCCCATATGATTCCATACCCTCATGTTAACCTATGAGCGCCTAAATAACTATGAGATGACCTCCAATTCTCGTATATAACTAATTAACTGGCCAATCAGCTGTGATGAAACATTTCATTTAACCATCATAAATGTAAAGATCTAATATAATTTGCAATGTTGTTTTAACTTGGACCGTTATGCCTTCTGGATTTGCGTTGTATTTGTTAACATAGTAAAACGTCTTGCGCGATATAAGCTTTTCAAAAATATAATTATCCTTTATTTTCTTTTTTCTGCTAAAACTTTTTTATGTTTTCTTTTTCCTTCGGGTACCCAAACAGGCGGGGCGACTTTCAAAATCTCAGCTGGACTTTATGTATGTCTTCTTCGAAATATATGTGGTGGATTTCATGGTGAAAGCTCTTTATCATAATCAGTACCATCTAAGCTTTACATGCATTTAGTTTTACCCGACTTCGTCCTTTAAAACAGAGGCGGGGGTTCTGGTCTCTGCGAATTGTTATAGGAACCACACAGATGCCTAGGAAACATAGTATATAATCTACATAGTACCTTTGGATAAACTATAGATAATTCGACCTTTTGTGCCGAAGTATATATTATTTGATTTCAATGCATGTTGCAAAATAATAGGGCCCTGGAGATTAAAATCTAACAATGAATTCCTAACATAGATTTCAAAGACGATTGTAAAGAGAAAATACTGTACTCCTGTGAATAAAAACGCAGTGTGCTTTTCACGTTTTGATTACGGGTTTTGAATTAAAATATGGTTGACTGAAAACTATATGATACAAAAACATCTCAAGGATTAATAAATGTTACCAACAGAATTGGAAGTAAAAATAAAATGTATTATATCAACCTGGCGTGGATAGCGCAACACATGCTTCTCTGCCAGTTATGTGCCTATAGTTACAAAGAACCATAATTTAAAAGCTCTAAAGCGATTTACTTACCCAAAAATGCATGCATCGTTCACCTTTTGCCCGTTCGTAAAGTACGATCAGGACCAATGGAATATGTAGCAAAGTTTATCATTAAGAAACCCTTATCTTAGGACTTCAGGTAAATGCGTATTGATTTTAAATGTGGATTACAACGTCTTGATCTTGACGTAACATATTATCCATGAGAATGATAGTATATTACTCTGTTTATGACATTTATGCTAATATTCTTTACGAAACGAGTGATGCAGTTGCTCATCGATCAATAAGCTTTGGAATCTGATAACGAAGAGCAGCATAAAATAGCGATATCTTTTTAAATAAAATCTAACATATTTCTTGTGTTTGCGTTTGAGTGTACAAAAACAGCTTTCATATTCTGAGGATTGTCCTTGCAACATGGAAGTAAAATAGGGGCTGACTTAGATGATGCACTGAAGTTTGTCTTTATGGTATATCCGAAATTGTATACTGATAAATGTGCCATGAGAAAGACGAACGTTAACAAATGTTGATAGACAATTGATAAAAACTAGTGATCCTGCATAAACCTCTTAAAGACTTATTGTTTAAGATGCATGAAAACATTTCATGGACGTGTTCTGGTTTTATTGAATGTCACATTTTCTTCAAACCATATAAGAGTTACCTTTTCTTTTACTGTTGGTATCATGCATCAAGTCAGTATATACAGCGTTATGAGCATACACACGTATTCTGACAAGCGATGGTTATTTCTAAATCAACAGCAATTAGCTCCAATTCATGAAATATTCGATAAACCTTTCTCCGTCATTTCTCTATGGCCGCCCGTCGTTGATACTTAAGTTAGCCGCAATACCTGTGACAACTTTACAAATGACTGTATACGCCTATACATTACTATCTTAAGGAACTATCAAATACGTATCATACAAATCAATTTCTGGATAAGGACGTTTTCCTCTCACCGAATTCTGGATTATATTGAAGCAAAACTATGTGAGTGAAAAACCGCACTAAACGTTATACATGTGACCTATATTTGGCACAACAGCGACCAAGACATTAATTTCTGCGAACGTTATAATGATTAGAGCAATACGATACGCGCTACTAATGTAGACACAAATAATTGGTAACATTCCTATCTGCAGTAATCATTGCTGTATTTGATGTATGCATTCACCATTCTTGTCGCAAAAAATGCAGATGTGCTCAGTTGAACGAATGTAACCATGTCACGCAGACTGATGAATGCATCAGATACGATTGGCATTACAACGACATAACTTCCTGTGTAAACAGCCAAAACAGGAAAACGTAATACATCAGCGTACAACACCTTAGACATTTAGCTACATTATCTTAAAGGAGAACTAATGCATAACATGAAGAAATATTAAATTCCAAACTCAAAAGTAGTGTTCTTCTTGTAAAAATACATCTTTTTGCACCATATAGCACATGTAAAACATTTGGACTGACATTTATAATCCTAGTCAATTTTCCAGATTTAAAAAGGCATAACAATGAACTATTTCCAATGTAATCAATATTGCTTAATTTAGAGGGCTGTTACTGTTAAACCACAATTCAGTTATTTTGCATAATATTTCTTTACTGTGTATTGTATCATACTCGGTACATTTGTTTTTGTTTATATTCTGTATTCATTATCTGTGTTCAAGTATCAAATCACCTTTCTAAAGGATCTTTAAAACCATTGTATAACATAATTATTCAAACCAGCTTAACAGAGGCCTTGGTAGTGATCTCATATATTAGAATCCAAAACCATTTTGTCTGTTTAAACTCATTGTCATCTTAGCTTACTCTAGTAGAAGTCTAACTGTTATGGTGAAGGATGCTATACCTGGTTGTACCCTGATCAGATCTATACTTTACCAACAGTGTTTCCAAAGAAGGGGTTTAGTTTCTGTTTACAAATCAAATTAAATTTGCTTTCTTTTAAAGAAGAAAGTGATGTTTTGTATGAATATTTGTAAAACATTGTTGCTGTCTAGTACCATAATATAGATTATAATTTAGTATCGTGAAATTATCACCCGAAGAGAAGAAATCAAATTTTCTTGTTTGTCAACAACAGTATACTTTTAATACGTAGTGATCCGATGAACACGGTTATTACAAATACCATGAAATCGCATTCAGAAAGTTTCACACAAAAACCACAAACTTAAAAAGCTTTCTTTTTCCTATTAAAACTGGATGAAATAATAATAATAATAGTAATAATAATAATAATATTTAACTGCAATGTGCATCGGTTGTTAATTCTCGTTTACGTTTTCCAGATCACTGCTGGTATCTACCTCGCAACCATTCATTCTATAGTCATGACAACATACTGGAAAATGTACATTTTATATAAAGAAAGATTGGATATTGTTTAAATTAAAATCTTGTCTTAATTAACAATGAGAGTCACAATGTTTGTAGTTAAATAAAATAACAGACTTTATCACATTGTAACTTTTAGAAAGAAGGGGATTAATTCATCCTGACTGTCTGTATGTCTTTCCCTCAAACAGTATTGTAGTGTGTCTCCTAAAACATTAAAGTCACAGTCTTGGAACTTTGAAACATGATTGGGGGAAGTCTTTAGATGAACAAAGAGGTTTTAAATGGATGGTTAATTTATATAAAAATCTAGATATTAAGTACTTTATGTGGAAGTTCTAAACGATAGTTTGTGCCATCTTCAATGCCAGGGTTGTAACATGTACATTAGCCTGTAGGGTTGCATTCTCTGGTCTTGCTTAGAATTGTCCCTGCGGCTATGCTTGACGCGGGTCACAACTTAGAAACTGTTGAGATCCCCAGTCAATAATCATATAATGGTCTGATGGACTTGAGACAGAACTAGAAACATCCCTATGTTCATTTATCATCTGTCCTGCATGGTTCATTGAGAGTGATACGAGACACATACAGTTTCATGCTTTATTCATTTATCATCTGTCCTGCATGGAGCTTCACTGAGAGTGATACAAGACACATACAGTTTCATGCTTTATTCATCTGTCCTGCATGGAGCTTCATTGAGAGTGATAAAAGACACATAAAGTTTCATGCTTTATTCATTTATCATCTCTCCTGCATGGAGAGTGGGACCTGACACTTACAGTATCATATAGTATTCATTAATCATCCGTCCTGCATAAACTTATTAAGTAACAATCAGATCAAAAATACACCTTGACATCTGAAGAAATAACTATTTTTGCTTAAACATTTGAGGAATATTTTGAAGGCAAGTTCTATTTATGACAGCATTTATAGCAATCATTAAAACACCGTAGCAGCCAAGTAAAACTACATATTTTCATATCTCTTCCAAATATATATTTTATTAAAGTATTCGATGAAATATTGTTTATGTCATAATCTACTAACAAATGTGTTCATCTTGGTTCCCATGACAGCCAGGTTTGTTCTTAACCACTTCATTTAATGTTGTCATGCTTTCAAGAAATGTTCAATGTGACATGTTTTACATAATAGTTTCATATATCCTCCATAGCAAACAAGCATCTTTGACATCAGCCAGGTATGAATTTGTTTTTAATATCTTTAAAACTATATTGGATTTCTTTTCAAAACAGAAATAAGTTTTTCTATTACCTCACGATAGTTAATTCTTTTTATCTAAAATAGCTGGATAAAATATGTTCTTTTCCCACAAATTAGAGCGAGATTTCTAAAAAAAATATCTGAAGGGTGGATATTTATAGTGTTGATGTTGAAGTATTCCACCCACCCCACCCCTAAAAATTAAGGCAGTGCCTGAGTTTAATGCAACCACGAGAAAATAGTCTGAACTAAGTTTAACCTGCAGATTACTATTTTGTTTACTGTTATTGCAATCTAAGCTTAATGAGCATTACTTGGTTCTTTTAAAGTTATTTCGTTTACCCTTCGATAATTCCCATTATTTATTAGAAAGGAGTCAAGAGATACAACCTGTTGAAAATATCACCTTTAATAATATCATGCCATTATGTTTGCGGTATATAGGATTTACCTTGCCCATCTATATGTGTGGATCCATCTGTCTGACTACTTCACGACAATACTCCTATGAACCTTAAGCTTTATCATCATTTTAGTCTTTTATATTACGATTCGGATTCGGAGAGAGAGAGAGAGAGAGAGAGAGAGACAGACAGACAGACAGACAGACAGACAGACAGAGACTTACGTTATTAAACACTCTGAGATGACTTCCGTGATCCATTACACAATAAATTACTTGCTGTATCTTCTGCTCTAAAACTGCTAACATCAAATCTGGCTAACATCAAGAAGAACACAATATTATGTATCAAAACTATTTCGTCCAATCGGCGACAGTGGTATATAGTCTTTTATTATGTATTATCATTATTAATGTGAAAGCATCAACGTCCACTCTCACGAAGTTTACGTCTTAGAATACTATTCGATTTGTCTCGTGATCATCTTAGCGTTAATCTAGATCTATATTTAGACGTGAAATCCCAAAGAAAGTCGACGTTTATTTGTCTTTAAAGGTGAAATCTGGTCTCATTAGATTGAACATTAGCTAACTTTTAAAAATTTTCGACATTTCAAAACAAACTGAAGTATTGAAACCAAAGTAATGTTTTGAAAGTGTATGCAGTGGAGCCCTTTAAAGTTTCAGTCGAATACAGCAACTAGTGTAGAAGATATATTACTTTGTGAAACGTTCGCACACCAAATTGACAAGGCTTCGACCGACTTTTCTTACGATGGAGAGACATGAACACCATGCAGATCTTGGTACACACGTTAGATATATAGTAATATTCTCCCAAAATTAAGTGGAACAAAGTAGCCGATGTCAAAGTTCTTGCACTTCAAATACTTAATGTTGCAGATGGGGGGTGGGGGTGGAGGAGTCGTGGGAGAGCCAACAATGATTCAACTGGCTGAATGCTTATGTATACGAGACAGTAAGTATTAGGTACAAACATTGAATTTGGTAATATTAACTGAAGCTTCTGCTTAAATGCAGTGACGTAAGTAGAAGACATGTCACTTTCAGAATCTTTAATACAAGACCTTAACATGTCACTACTGACGACACCTCCGCCACTGCCATCGACGCCAATTCGCTGGATATACAGAAACAATTTAGATGTGCATTTTAATTGCAAGCTGTATCGCGGTTGAGACTGACAAATATTTTACCGGTTTTAATTATCATAAGGCCTTGACACCACTATATATTATTGTTTTCGACCCTATTTACGGTTGCCATCGAAATCAGTTGGCTAAAGCACATATGTCGGGGAGTTTGGCAACTCCGACATTTGTTTTCAAGGTTAGCATATACCCTTATTCAGTTTTCTATACCACAGAATGGAATATCTCCAAATGTTTGGCTCTTTCAACACGTTGACCGCTATGCTGCTGGACTTCGGTTGTCGTTAATGTAGATAGCACATTTTCTTTGCCTTAGCACTTGCTGTAAAGCTTCCATCTGGCTTGCAAGGTTTCAGAGTTTAAGATTATGTCTATGTTTCTCTTCTCTTCGACAGAACCATTCATCATTTAAGTTACCTATAGCTTTGATGTTCAAGTCCATCACCATGTTACGAGCATCATATAATTCCATTGAATAATTGAAACAAATAAATTAAATCCTCTCAAGCGTGTGTCCTTACCAAAAGATTCAAGGAGTCTGGTTTTTAGGAGGCTTTTCTACGGCCATATTATTGGACCTTTCAAACAATTCATTGAGTATGCATATACATTAAGAATTATGTATTCGAAATAAAGTTACGTGAGACGCCAAGTCTATCTGGAGGATACTTTATTATAAAATGGAATTAACATCAAAGACGGCGTAAACTACTCGCCGATAGTTGTACTCGTTCGTCTCCATTTCTTCTCTAGCACTTTATGTAAAGCAAGATGCCGCCTGTTACCGGTAACAAGAGAACCAAAATACCAGTAACTATGGCAAATATAATTCTCGTATTCTCTCTGACGGATGGTATTTCAGCATCATGTCTTTCGGGCACTTCCTTTTCTGCAACAGAAAGATAAGTTGCTATAAGTCCTATTTTGAAACTGTTTGATCGCTTTAACATCCAGCTATAAAATTCTGCTTATGAATTATGATTGGTGGATGGGTTGGAACTTAGTTATCCAGTATCAAAAGCGGTGTAAAAAAATACAACCTCTATTGACCAGTTTCGTTGCATACTCACTAAAAGGTTAATTAACCCCTTTAGTCGATAAATATTTCACGGTGGTCATTTAGGAAGGAACTTCACTTGTCAGCCTTTATGTCGGGTACTTTCCGATAGCTAAAAGCTAATGAGATCACAATAAGAAATATTTAGCGGCGGCGATCAGATTTCAACTAATTGAAATGGACCTCTGCCTTTAAAATATCATGTTTTCATTAAGGCAAAATATTTTTTTTTATATCTTCCACATAAGTATCTGGTTAAAACTTTCATTCAAATAAGAGGTATAATGATGTACAAAAATATTTTGTGCTTGTCTTTGGTGTTTAAAAAAGCGCTGTAAATATTATAAGGTAGATTTAGTTTTAGGTAGATTTGACAGAATGGAAAAACTAGTAAATTGAAGCAAGGCAAATATTTCTTCTTTCTTATTGTCATCTTTTATCATCATATGGCAAAGAATGCAAGGTTAATATAATTTTTAAGTTGGAATTTAAGCTTTTTAGCGTTTCAAGTAATACTTCAATTCACAACACAAATTAACTTTAATGTTTGTTGTAGTTCTTAAATTTACCCAAATAAAAACGATGACATAACAAGGCAGCTGATACACGAAACTAACCAGTTAGGAAAATTGTATAGTGTTAGAACACTTACAATCACAGCATGTGCAGTTTTAGAACATACTCGCATTATAGGCCTTGTTGTTCTATGTAGTTTTGGGATGAAAAATTAAGTCTTGATAAATAAACGTTTTGGTACTGGTACATTTTACACCACGTGACAGTTAATATCGTTTCTTTTTCACAATCATCTTGTTGTACTAGAGCATTTAACATGAATGGTGTTAAATTCGATTGTTGTACCAGAACATTTAACATGAATGGTGATTAAATTCGATTGTTGTACCAGAACATTTAACATGAATGGTGGTTAAATTCGATTGTTGTACCAGAACATTTAACATGAATGGTGGTTAAATTCGATTGCATTTCACCATTCTTGCTCTAAGAGACATTTCGGTTTGAAGCTATTATAATTGTGTGTGTGTGTGTGTGTGTGTGTGTGTGTGTGTGTGTGATTTACTCTTTACAACATTTCAGCAAAACTGTTTAGACTTGTATTTCAATTATTCGCTGAGATTTTTAAAAGCAAGAAAATACCTTCTTTATCTGCAATTTCCGTTGTTCCGTGGAGAACTAGTAATACAGATTTGACAATCACGGAATCTGTAAAGACCACTATACATTTAAATGTATCGAACCATTTTTTTTAAAAAATTAACAAAAATAAGCAAGCACTCTCGGCATATTTACTTTTCTCAAACTCCTTCAAGTCATTGGCACACTCATATAAATAAAATTAAAAGAAAACTAAAATTACCATAAGGTCTCAAGACCAAATTTCTTATCTCTTGTTTAAGCACTGAGATTTGGCAGACTAAGATATAGAGTTCAATGAACACACAATAAACATCGCCTATTTTGCAATGAATTTGGCTACGCACAATAAAAGAAACAAAGATGATACCGAGAATGTTATTTCCGAAATGTGTTTATGCACTGCTACACGACATCCCTAGTCCACAATAGTGAAATAGTCCTATTAACAGATAAATGCATGATTCAAAACGCATGGATACTACAACACACGATATGGAAATCAATGCTGCAAAGCCCAATATAGCGAAAACCAAACATCATCGATTTGTATGTTATTACAAAGTAATAATGTAATGTTAATAAGTAAGTTATATAGCTTGGAGATTGGTGCTTGGATTTTCGATAGAAAAGTTTAGCAGTTCAAATATTGTTTTCAGAGGAAAAGAAGCTAAATTAATTTAAGACACCAGCACTCTATAGTTGATTCATTTGTTCAAGTACAAAAATGGATTGAATTGCTTGGCCATATGTTGAGGGGATTTAAACTGAATCAGTACTAATGGACTTGAATTGACATTATATGCGATTACACTGCATGTGAAACTGCGGTGAACTTTAATTTTCCGGAGAACAGTTTAACATGCAATGATCCAGCTACATTCAAGCTGAACGACGCAAGGGCGAAAGCTCCTACCACCACAATTTACCGTAAGAAACGACAATTAATCTTGTCTCCGAGAGTGGCTATGTACACCCAAACTTAAGAGATGGCTGTCCCCAGGAATTAACAGATGAGAAAATTCCTTTCGAAATACTATGACAAAACTTAACAGAGTAACACATATCTAAGCAATTAGTACTGATATATGTATCTCTAGTTAAATAATCCAAAATCACATATTATCTCTGCAAGAGAATGGATACTTCAATAATCGATGATCCAGAGGGTGAACATAGCTAATTTGAATTACTTAACTTTACAGGTTCAAGAAAGCAATGTTCATCATCTGCACAAATAAGTATAAATATCAATGGCAAAATAGTCAGCATTAAATAACTCATGTACGAAAGATACTTGATTGCCATTTCAGGACAAAGTCTGTTGCACAGCAGCATCCTCTCTTAAGGAGCTCGCCCCTACCAGCAGATACTAGCAAATAAATAGAAGCTTTACGAAGCATGAACGCTCTGAGCATTTGAAAGGAAATGAGTTTCTATTACTTGACTAATATGGTCAACAAATCTAATTAGAACAACAAGGAGTTAATACTTGCACAACATGTAAATCTTTTTTAATCACAAAACCAGACAGAAAAGAAGACATCTATAAGTAGACAAATCTACATCAGTAAAATAAGTGAAAGGGCGACTACACACTGTCCCAGCAAGGTAGTAAATGACATCACTGAAAAGACTAAAAGACGTAAGATACAAAAAAATAAAATTGATTCCAACTACATAAAATATTCTGGAAACAAAATCAGCATAAAGACTACAAGCTGAACAATGAGACGTTGAACAAAATAAAAGAATACAAGGTAGTCTACGAGTCATTGAACAATATCAAAGACTACAATTTAGTATACGAGACTGAAAAATATAAGACTTCACCCTAGTCAACGAATCTTTGAACAATTTAAATGCCTACAACCTAGTCTACAAGACTTTGAGCAATATTAAAGACTACGACCCATTAAAAAAGAATTTGAACAATATAAAAAACTGCATCAAAGTCTACGAAAATTTGAACAATACAAAATTACATGCGATGATGACGATAAAACTTCTTTCCAGTTTCATTCAAGGAAGGTATAACAACAATTAGTATGATTTCCCTGAACAAACGTTATACCATGTACAATCTGAACACCTCAACAAAACATTTAATCACTGAGAATTATAATAAAATTAGCGATGATCAGGTAACACCATTTTGCATCATCTGCATGAAGTAAAAAGCAGGACACCTCTATTGGTGTGTAGATATACAGATTTTGAAGATACAAGTGTTCCTGCAGAACGGTAGATCATGGTCTATGACGCATGTGCAAAGCACGGCATGTTCGAATCACAACATTATCTACATAGTTTGGATGCCTCCTTACAGTACTCACTCAGAAACATGTCAAATGCAAACACTTTAAGGAGATAAATTAATTTTGTGCATTCAAAGCTGCAACAAACTCGAAAATCTTAGAGCCAGAAGAAAAACGACAAGGCCTAGATAAAATGCAGCTGTTTGTACCGATACAAAAATAACAAGTTCTAGATAAAGTGTAACAGTTTGTACGGATACAAAAATGACAAGTCCTAGATAAAGTAAAACAGTTTGTACGGATAGAGAAACAACAAGTCCTAGAAAGTGTAACTTTGTACAGTTAAGTAAAGTATAGTAGAAGAAAGCTTAGCTAAAGCAAACAGAAACTACAGCTTAAGAATCATTCCGCCTACTTTCTAAAGACTTAAACTTCAAAGAGAAAAATTGGACAGTTTATTTACGACACTATCTGTTATTGGTTGATTGTTGATTTTGCTGAGCACCAGCGCTGTAATGCTATATAGCGGCAAAAGAAAGAAAGAATATACGATAAAATAGTATGTATCAAAAAGGTTCATTATCAACGAGAAATAAAACTTTAGAAACAAGACGATAAGTTGACAATTTATGGGGGTTCCAGATCAAACAGTGATGTATCGGGTGTGCATAAATTGTAATTAAATCATAAAGATAAATTGGGATGATTAACAGTACACATAGTGGCTGAAAATACTCAACGGAAAGCACACAAACTATACTTAATATAAAAGTTAACTTACGTCAAGAAATTTAAAATACATGTCACATTTGCTGTCTCATAAAGTTTCTTCATGTGCTGAACATTGTAGCAACGATCGAGTACAGCTTGGAGATCGAACCATTCTATCATAAAGTGCTTTATGGTGAAGGATTCATTGCAAGAAACGCACTCAGATAGGTCATCTCCTTTTAATATATAGGAATGGCTTTTTGGTTTCTGAAAACTTTTCCCAATAATGGGAACATTTCATAACTTGTAGAAAGCGCACAATATATATTGTAATTAACGCCGTACCTTACCAATGAAAGTATTCAGCACTTTCACATTTTTGATAGTGTACGATGTTGCTTTTGATACCCTACTGCGGTTTTGTCAAATTTGTATAGACGGTGTATATTGATATGTGCAAGCAATCAAATAAAGTAATTTAAATGCAGCTAAATAAGCTTTCCTACATCTTTCGATCAGTGAGTACTGAAGTCTTCATTCTCGTTCAGAAATAACACTTAATTTCCATTCTGTTGTGTAACAATTATTCATGCATCTGAGAAACAAAATTGTTTTCAACTTTGTCATAAAGTTTAGCAAAAGTATATCAGCACTTGTTGGTCTGCCAGTCACTTTGAGCATCTATCCCTCGAGTTTGGGAACACCGGGCTACCCCAGGGACAGGATTCATCGTCATTTCTTAGGGTGAATAAAGAACGTCATTGCTTTGGTTCTTGAGTCATATCAGCATGTAATTGTAACTTCAGTTAAATTGCGTGTTGAACTGTTCTCTAGATATTTAAAGTGACCGGAGTTTCAAAAAGATTTAATCTTAAACAACGTTACCTCGTTGCACAGGTTTGATTTTATGTCACTTCAAGGTGGGACCAAGCAAACCAAACGACCCTCATACTCGAACGAATAAATCGAAGTTAGAGGGAAAGTGTGCGCTATAAAGCAAACAGTTTGTGTTCGAAAGCTTGATTATAACTGCAACTGCTTAGTGTGAAATAAAACCATCATACAGTTCAAGCTATCGAACAGCATTAATATACTTTAGTTATTACTCTGTAACATGCAAAGCGACGATATTTAACGTTCGCTCTACTGAGCTTCTCAGCAATGCGTTGTAGTATCCCTGCGCGTTAAAGCCTACATTTGTGAGTATAAAACTATTTACGCGCTCGTAAGGACATTTATTTGAGGTGTGATTGGGTCTACAATTTCTCGCCAGATTTTCATGTAACGCGCTCTCAAGGGCCAATACATTTAAAGTTTTTTATCACGTGTTCTGCATCCATGGTGGAT
>JAECUM010022632.1:0-39753 GCA_016617855.1 Megalonaias nervosa | reverse complement strand
ATATATATATATATATATATAGTGCTTCTTGCATGATGAAGAGGACAAAATCATACTTGTAATTCAATGACACTCTTTCTTTCTCTCTCTTCTTTTTCCCTTATTCATAAACTGTCTTAAATGCATTGTTTAACCAAGGTATGGCAGACAGACAGACAGACAGACAAGAGTGAGGCTGTCTATCCCACTACTGCTGTGGAGTGCAATAAAAAAGGTACAGCACAAATGATACTCAGTATTTGCTGGTGATGAACATTTTATTCTGTATTTGTACATTCTGTATATAGAACAGTCATGAGTCATATGTACCTCTGTTTTAAAGCATTCTTTTAATACCATTGATTTGTTGTTAAATTAAAAATATTCAGGACACTAAAGTCAGAATTGTTTTCAAGGTAAGGTTTTAGGTCAGCATCATTTAAAACAACAATTTAGTATAAGCTCTAATGAGCTTTGTACCGACATTACAAAAAACCTCACCAAAAACAATAGAGTAATTAAAACAAGCATGATTTGCAAGACAAACAAATACAGTACAATACATAGATGCATTTGGACAAAATTACATTTACAGTCTTTACCATTCCATGATAGAATTAGTGATGTAAATGAGTTAAAACTTTATTGTTCTCTCAAGTGATTGCTAGTTCATTCCAAAGAATGGTAACCACATATCAAACATATATTTTGCCAAATGTTGAAGTTTTAATTCTTGCAACATCTAAAATATTTGAATATCTAAAATTGTATCTCTTGTAGTTAAAACATATTAAGTCACCCAAACATTTTGGAGCATGCTTATTCAGAATTATTGGGGTTTTTTCACGCTGGACAGTATATAATCAAGCATGTGACCGCTCTAAATTTCAAATGAATGAATGAATGACAAGTTGTTAGGACAAATAAGGAAAAGTAACTGCACACAATATATTCGACAGTTTAAACAAGATCAAACGATTTATCTCCCTTCCAATATGTTTGGCATCCCAAACTGTCGGGTGCACAAAACTATGATGTGGTATTTGTGAATCGAATTTATTCGTAAAAAGGATATGGACTCCAATATATTTCCGCCATATGACAGGAGGGTTGGGAAAAAATAAATAAATTGCAGATTAGAACAACCAGACAGAAATCTAAATCATTATCTTCAGATGAATAAAAAAACCCCAAACAATTAATTGTATAAGCTAAGACATGTTTCACCGTTCATGGAGTAATCAATTAACTTCTCTGACGACCTTCACCTTATCCAAAGGACATTGTTTCAATTTATTGTTAAATAGTATGATTACTAATTAGACCGTACGGTGAGTGTTTTATCCCTGTAATAAACTAATCTTGGATCATGATTTACCAATTAATCCATACGATGCATGCTTTATCCCAGTTGTAATTTAATCTTAGATTAGGGACAGCCTACCATGACATCAAAGCTGACATCTATTTAATCATCACACTCTCGCCACCAGGGACGTTGGATACAAAATTCGTAGATATATTTTTCTACGAATGGTTACCAATTTATTTTTTATTATGACTTTCTGACTTCACGTTATGTTTAACAGTCATTTTTATGGGTCAAGCATTATTTTCGTCATTCATTGTATTCTTTATATATATATATATAGAGAGAGAGAGAGAGAGAGAGAGAGAGAGAGAGAGAGAGAGAGAGAGAGTCAAGTGTGCGGCAAGAGATGTGGTAGCCTGTATCCGACCATTTGCAACTGGAATTTACCCGTCACCTTTATCATCTTGAGATCGTATGAGTATACCATACATTTTTAGGCATACTTCGTGCCTTCGAAGGGTTCGTTCTGAACTGAACAGAAAAGAAACAAAAACAGAAAGAAACCCTCTGCAAAAACAGATGACCTATAACCAAAGTAAACACGGGGGTGAGGGGAATATCTAGGCAAGACATGAAAACAATATTCTTCACATTAGATTAATGTGGTTGAAGTTCGTCTTCCCCTTATGTCAAAAACTTTGTTCTCATATTAAAAACTAAAACCACCACAACAGCTTTCGGAAACACGGAAACAGAGCAGCGTCTGAGAAAATTCACTGGAGATGCTGGAGAAAACACCTCCGGACTTTGTCAAAAACAAATGTCTTTGACATATCGACATTTTTCCATATTTTTTTGGTAAACACAGTCGTCCAATTATTCATCCGAATCACCTTTTGTTTCCAAATGTGACTGGACAACCAACCTTCTATTATTTCCCCTAAATTTTACTACGATTGTCAAAAGTGTTTCCCACCATTTACATACATTTTTGATTTATTTATTTATATTCAGAAATTCTGCATAATTATATTCTCGCTGATACCGCGAAGCATATATTGCCCACCACCACCACCAAAGATTTTTGACGTCCCTACCGAAAATGTTACCGTATGTATCGAAGATCTGTTATCTCAGTTTCACTGACGATCATGGCTTACCCTTTTGGTTGTACGAATAATTTCTAACCGCTTAGAACTTTATCAACCAGTTCGTTATACGACGCGTGTCTGGAGCTACACTATTTGAGGATGGGCGCAATGGACACACACTAGAATACATTATCATTTCTAGATACTTCGATGTCACGACCCTTGTACTGATGTTATTAAAAGTTGTGGAAAATACCGTTTTCGCTCGCTATAAAAACCTTAATTATTGTGATCGGTTTGAACCCAGATCAGCAGTGGCTTAATTATTTATTTATTTATTTTTTTTTTCTTCTTCTATTTTTACATTAGGATCTACTTACTTCGCTTGAAATCATCGTTGAAACGAAAGCAAATATCACTGTCTGCAAGTTCATTACGTGTCTGCAAGTCCAGAAGTTTTGTAGGTTTCGAAGTATCCAGGTTAGTCTACATAGTTGTTGTACCGTGTTTAAAGTGGAATTAAAAGTATTTTAAAAATTCCATTTATTTATATTGTGAAATAATATAATGTAGCCTGAGGAACATAATCACGTAGAAAAAGGTGACTTGATTAGCTAATATATATATATATATATATATATATATATATATATATATATATATATATATATATACGGTTTTTTAACTTCCAGTATAATAAACGGAGCAAGCAATTTTCATGAACATCAGCTGTGCGAGACAATATGTATTGATGGTACTTTCAAAGCCTGCCCTAGACAGTTTGCCCGGACTCGAATTATTCTTGGCTTATTTGCAGTAGAGTACCATCATTTGTCGCGTGTCTTGTAAGTATCCAAACACTGACACATGATGGACAAATTCTTCAATATGTTGAAACCGCATTCTGGTAAGATACAGGTAATTAATGACTTTGAGTTATTCCTTATAAGGTCAGTATAGGCCGAACTTAGACACGTCCGAATTTGTGAGCGCTGTTGGCATAAAGTGCAAGAAAATGCACACATATATTTAGAAAGTTACGGCACTTGGGTACTTTAATGTGGGTCTTGTCCATCAATAATTTCAGTTCCTAACAAATTCGCATTCCAACGCCCTCTCTCCCCCCCCCCTCCCGGCCGGGGTTTACACGTAGGTGCCCTGCTGACGGATGAAATATGCAATGAACGTAAGAGCAAACAGTTTAGCCGCAGCAGGTTCTCACCGTGGACTGGCCCCTCCCCCTGCCAAGGAGTAGGAAATAGAGTCGTTTAGAAAAATTCCTGAGATGTCGCAAGCGGTAATTCACATTTTGTACCTTTTTCTTCTATGCATACACCTTTTACATAATTTTGCATTTGTACAATTTGACTCATCCTGTTGTACTACATGTTACGTTTATCTTCCTCAAGTTTGTTGTTCTTAACCTTTTCATTTTTGGAACTTAACTTTTACTCCGCAGCATATGACCAGTATGGTGCTGACGTGCCATTAAACCATATACATACATTCAAAGCGTATAAAAACTGGATAAAGCAGGAGGATATTATGGATGTCATCTAGAAACAGTCTGCGAAATGCCCGATTATAAACTGACTTTTCTTCCATGTGAAAAGAAAATCGGTTCTACGGTCAAAAAAATAACCAGGCCTTTGGGAAAATTTTAAAAAATAAATGAAAGCTTCCTCTGCATACAGACATACGCTCAAGGCACCTAAAAGAAGTCGCGCATCGAATTTGTTCTTTATATCTTCGTTACGAGTTAGTTATTACATCAGCACCTTTGAGGACATATTGTATTCGGTCATCTCCATCTGTATGTGCGTGCATGCGTCTGTCCATCTCTCATGTTTCTTGTAACCTGGATTTCACCGGCATAGATTGAGGAGGGGTAATTATATTTGGCGATGTTTCAGAAGGATGACTTGAAACGTCGATCACGGATGTCCCCATGCGAGAGGAGGGTGAGGATCAAAGGCCATATTTTCATATGTAATATGGATTCTACCACGAAACAGAGCTCCATCGTCACTGATTGAGGGATTGTGACGATATTAAAGTATGTTTTTCAAGAGGATGAATAGGTGACTATAAATTTTCGGATCCTGTATGCATCCTCCATGGAGAGTAGAGGATTGGGTGGGGATGTAAGATTAAGCAAGCTGACTAGCCTACTGTGCAAGCATACTCTCATATTACGTACATAATGACGAAAATTTAAAAATTCTTTCTGATTTTCAATAATGTATATGATTTTAAGTATAAAAAGGTAATACAGTAAACCATTTATTTTCTGTTGGCGCAAAATTTTTAAACCCTGGAAACGAGATTGTGTTCTTTCTGTGGTTGATAAATCTTGATATAAACCTCGTATGAAACCAATAAACTGAAAACAATCGCCGGACAGATTAATGTTTGTAACTCGATCTATACCGTGACCAGATTATTTGTATTAAATCATATTTGTTTTGAGATCATACTTGCTTTCTCCCCTCAAAACTGATATCATTGTTAAGGCATGAATGCACTGTAAATCTTCCAAAAGCAGGTTAGTATTCACATCTGTGTAGATTGTAATCCTCTCAAGTCTTTTCCACTCACACAGTTTCAGCAAACGGACATTTTTTTTTTATTTTTATTTTTTTAAATCTGACGTAATTTGGTGAAAACTTAAACTCTGATTACGAAGTTGTACCGAGTCTCAACGTAATTATTTCTTGCAGCCAATTTGTGCTTAATTTTTATGTCATCTGAGCATTTTAGTTTTGTATTGCAAATGTATTATAGCGCTGTTTATTGAGTTAAAGCTTTTGAGCATCTTGTACAGGTCTCATTAACCGCATAGTAGTTTCACACACGCGTTGCATGTACAAACGCGCTGTCGATCGATAAGTTAATCAATACACCAATTACATGCGTTTTCTACTCGCGTAGTGATATTGGATTGAGGTCAAAGGCAATCAAGCTTGGAAACTTGAATTGGTGTTGTGTTGACAGTCTGCCAAACGTGCAATAACTGTTAAGGCCGTTTTGTCAGTATTAGCAGCACGTGCTTAAGTGGGGCGCTGAATTCTGCGATTATAAGAATTTACGAACAAAACCAAAAAAGAAGTGTCTGTTAGGAGACGATAAACTTGAAATCGGATTGTCTTGTACATTACAACAACATCAAATCGAAAAAAGCTTGGCATATATTGCATGGAATATATTACTAGCTGCTCACAACGGAGTGGCTTTTCGACTGTAAACGATATGAAGTCCGTACCTCCGTAAGTCATATCTACAATTATGTCATAGATTGTGAAGGGCATAATCGAAGCAAATGACGGAGAGTAAGTCGAAAGTAGGTGGAGGAGAGCAAAATTTGACGGTACGTTTCTATCTACTTAAAATGTTTTGCTTTTAGCAATCGTATGTGTTTTTGTTTCTCAGTTTGCTTACATTAGGAGCTTGTCTGCTTCATCCTATTTCTCTCTTCTTTCATTCGTTCTTTTTAAAGTCTTAGTCGTTTCAGTCGATTGATTTACAGCATTAGAAAAATAAAATAATACCAATGAAACCATACGGATGCAGTTGATGTAATATTTTGTACTATTTTTAAGTTTCCTCTACTAAATATAGGTAAAATTTTTTTTAAATTATAAATGTACCCTATTTCAAATTTGTAAATATTTCCTCACATGCATATATAAAACTATTTTTACATCTTCATTTTATTTGAAAATCTTTTGTTTTTAATTATATGCAGACTTACCGGTTTCTCTTATTTTTGGCCAAAATTCATTTACATTCTGTGGCTTCTTCGTACGAGACATCGAAAGTGTATCATACAATTTTGTATCTGGTTTAAACGGAAATTAGAGGCAATTAATTCTTTTCAAAAATAGAATGTCCGTTACAAAAAGCGTGATGTTCTAGATGATACTAGAAATAACTTATAAAATAATACATTGTGTTGTAAAGTTTAAAAGATGTTGATTTTAATAATTGCTAATACAGAGGCCACAGGAAGAGAGTAAAAATTAAAAAAGAGTTAAATAAAACACGCACACGTATATATATATATATATATATATATATATATATATATATATATATATATATATATATATATATGTGTGTGTGTGTGTGTGTGTGGTAAATTGCGTCCGAGCGACGATGAAGGACCAAAGGGGTTTGGCGCTCAAAGACCTCTGGTGCCCATGGTTCTGGTGCCCCAAGACATCTGGCGCCCAGTGCAACCGCCCCGTCCGCCCCTCCCTTTAGTGCACTGTGTGATTTCCGTAGGAAATGTTTTTAGAACTGTTGCCATGTTTGAATAGCTTTTGATGAAAAAGATAGCACAATAAAATCCAAATAGTTCATTGGTTGATAGGCGGACGCAATGCTCATTTGTTATAATTTTATATATGTAATTTTATATTATTATTATTATTATTATTATTATTATTATTATTATATTTTGGGATGTTGTAGGGAGAGGAGTACAAGTAATATAAAATTTTATATTTCTTTTCTTCAGTCAAAATCAAAGTGAGTGCATGTACAATTTCCAACTTTTTAGCCTCTAAAAACACAGTTTCAAGTACTTGTTAAAAAAAACTAGGTGATTTCTTTAATGTAAGCTTGACTTGAAGAAGAAAATACATATCTAATGACAGCATATGTTGTTAGGCAATTTTCACGTGTTTTGCAATCCAAAACAATATATCAAGTTGCCTTTTGGGCAGATTAACAACAGACCCTTTCCAGATCGTGTTTACAGGTAAACGTTGGGAATATAGCACCTATCCATGCATGCGTCACGATTACATATACATACAGCAACTTGAATAGAAAAACTGTCGGCTACGCATGGGCTGACTTCCATTCTATTAAACCAGTTAGACACGACTAAAAAATTTTAAAAGTTGCTAAAGAATGTACAGTGGTTGGTTTGTTGTACATGTTTTCAAGGTAATTGGTGTAAAATTACTTGCCCGTGATACAGCACGGTGACAGACCTGTCCTGACCCCCCACCGTCCCAAAACTTTTCTTGACTCCAGCTCTTACTCGGAAACATTCTTACCAACCAGATGCTAGATTTTATTGATTTCTGGTTAGAATTTTAAGTCTGGAATATTGAGTCTAGTTTTGTGACAGAGGGCAGGATTTTAATCTGGTCGCGAGTCAAGCACGCTAACAAATTGAGCTATAACAATGTACGGAAGAGCAGTATGACTGTGAAATCAGAAATACGCTATATAAAATGCATTCAAGTAATCAGTAGTTTAATGTGAGAGACATTTAAATTTTAAAAAGTAAATTCTTATTAGAAATGCTAAACATTAATCCCAAGAAACGTTACTTATGACGGCACAAATACTATTTGCCAAACAAAAGCAAATCAAGAATATATAATAGTAAGAACTGTATCTTTAAATGACATTCGTTTAAAATTCCCTTATTTTAAGTAGATGGAACAAATTACTCGTTAAATGTGCTACATAATTCCATTCTTAACAATGCACGGCACAGTCCATTGTTGTAGATGTGTCTGAATGCTTGTACATAAGATATCTATGGTCTTTTATGTTTAAAATACTTATACCTTATATCTATATTTTAATTTAGATGTATGGACTATGTAGTCTGAAATAAAGAATTCTTATCCTATCCTATCTAAATCGGTATTTAAATCATACATACACAAAATATTTTATTTCTTAAAGGCTGCATGATCATCAAAATACTGTGTATATAACGACTTTCAAAATCATTGTTTCTTTAATAGAGGCGTATTTATATGGAATACGTAAGACCAATTAATAATTGTCGAGTTATATTTTATTATAAATTTGAGTCATATAGGAATTTAAATTAAAAAAGGTTGAAGTGCAGATGAAATGGTCATGTTTTTTTTTTTTTGTTTTTTTGTTTTTTTTTGTTCTACAGGGTATACTTTAATGTCATTAAAATCTTTCAGTTTAGTACTTATTTTTGGAATAAGATAAAAGTTGTAATACTACACTTATCAGTATAAATTAGAATAAGATTGAAGTTGTAATACTATTACTAGGAGATTTGTTTCCATTTACATCAAGTTTGTATTTCATAAGCGGCCAATTTGGCTAAAATGGAAATAGAAGGACGTTGTGATACTATTGAAGTTCGTAGAATGAGTTTGTGCATTATGTTTCATGAGGACAACATTTAGAAGCAATCAAGATAAACTTCATTGTATATTTGGATGGGTCTATTATTGATCAGAAGCAGTCAAGATAAAACTTAATTTTGTATATTTGGATGGGTCACTCATTGATTAGACGCAATCAGGATAAACTGAATTGTATAATTGGATGGGTCACTCATTGATCAGAAGCAATCAAAATAAACTTAATTGGATATTTGGATGGGCCACTCATTGATAGGAAGCATTAAAGATTTTAACTTAATTTTATGATAGGTCACTAATTGTTCAAAGCTGATAATTGGTTTGGATGGGTCACTCGTTCAATGCTGATAATAGGTTTCGACCAGAGCCATTATTTAAAACTGCTGGGATGCTTCAACATTTCTTGCAATCGGTACAAGTTTGTAGCGTCCCTAACGGGGTCATTTGCTCGAGAAAGAGCCTGTCTATTAGTATTTGCCTATATACTGCATGTTAGCCTTTGTGCTTATACTAAATTGCATTAACACTGTTTATTACCGTTTAACTTGAGAAACCCTGTCTATTTTATTGTACTGCACATTTTTTAAAGTGCACAATTTTTTAAAATATATCATATTTAAATTGCTGTCCATTATAACATCCAATTCTAAAATCAGAGGTCCTGGTTATGATTAATTTTTTTGGAAAGTTCCATGCCATTTCAATACTATTTCAGATAATTCTTAAGGTTTTCTTGCTTCATTTTTCCTTTCTTCGTTTTGATAAAATAATATCATAGGGTACTGTACATGATAGAGATTTGTACAAGCTAGTCATCAAATAATTTTTTTTGTGTTGTTGATACATTACGGTAAGGGACTGACCATTTATTTTTTTTTATAGGTGTGGCATGTAGGATTTTATTTTACAAACCAGGATATTGTGGGCTTTTTTCACTTTTACCTCAAGATAATATATTTTCCACCAAATGTAATAGATACAATTAGTTTTCTCTTACAAATCAGGAAAAATGCTATTTTCCTTTATCAGGTCCAGAAATTTGTTCTTGAAAACCTCCCCCCACCCCAAAAAATAAATGCTTAGTACCAAAGTAGTGTTGTGCAAATTGATAACATTGAATGCAGATATATGTATCTTATTTCTTTTTTAGGTGTCTCTTTACCTAAAAGAGAAAGCCACATATAAAATATACATATTTATATAGGTCTTGACAAGGGAAATGCATCACAGTTGAGAAATTGAGTATGAACTACCTAAAGTGACTTAACGTTGATGCAGATTAAAATAAAAAATAGAAATATTTTCGGAACATTTCAGTTTCAAATACTGTGACACATATCATCAGTTGATTTGTATTCGAGACCTTAATATGAATTGTGAATCGGGGAGTTTAGTTAAATGGTTTAGATTTATTGTTACAAGGATTGGACTTTATCCAACACACTTAAATAGCTATAACTTGAAAACAAATAAGTTATTTTTAAATATTTCTGACATGGTTAACTAGAACATATAACTGTATAATCAAAAATTTGTGTGAATATGCTTTATATAAACGAGGAGTCTTGTTTTCAAAGATGTTCCAAAAATGTAAAATGCTTGAAATTAAGGTTTAAAATATTTATTTCTGCTTCAGAAAAGTTTGTTGAAACATGATTCATTATTTTTGACATTTTATAAACTTTCAGAAATTTGTACTTTTCAGTATTTATCATAAGAAAGAAAGTTTAGAGGACAACAAATATCTCAAAACTTCAACCAGTCACATTTCTTACCTCAAAACTTCTTACCTCAAAAATGAACCAGTCATACTTAAAACCTCAAAACTTCAACCCGAGTCACACTTTTTAGCTCAAAACTTCATCCAGCCACACTTCTTACCTCACAGGTGCAATGGATGCTCAAAAATAATTTGAAACTCTAACCCAGCTTACTGGACAGGAGGCCATGATGTGACTTTCTTTATGATGCATTGGGAATATTGTCATGGGCTGTCTCTGTTTGTCCACCAGTCTCTCTCTGTATGTTTTTAACTATCCCCTCCAAATTTGTTGGGTGGAAATTTAGGCCGATTACTATGAAATAAAAAGGGTGATGTTGAATGCCAACTTAAACAACCAAAATGTGTAAAATTGAGTTCACATGTTTATCATCTCCTGTGGAGCTATGGATTTTGGTCAAATTAAGATACAATTTGGAAGTATTAATTATTCGTTAATTGGTCATTGACAGGTTGGAGATAGCTCATGACTGATAATGAAATTTGGACCAATTCCTGATTTTAATTTTCAGGGTCATTATTAAATGAATAGAAAAGAATGTAATGGACAAATGACAATCATGCATTAATGCATTACATTATGTTACATACATACATACATGCATGCATGCATGCATGCATACATACATACATACTAGTTATGGCATAGATGTGTATAGCATAAATCTAGTATTGATGATTTTATACAGAAGAATTTTAAAAGTTGTTGCACTCTACTTTGTGCAAAAATTTACCATTCCATCCTGTTCCATGTTTTGTACTGTGTGTACAGTTGAACATTCATTGAGGTAGTAAGGTAGCATTAATGTGTTAAGTGTTTTACTTTAAGGTAATAAGGTAGCATTATCATCTCAAGTGTTTTTCTATTAATCTTATTTAGTTTTCAAGTTGGTTAACAATAGGATTTAACTTTGAATGTTTGATCAATTAATTGTGACATGATGGGAGTCTGTTACAGTCCTAAATGTACATGGAATACACATATTAGTAGTTCACCTTTTATTTTAAGCTTTTATTGTGTTTGATGAGCATTTTTAAATAAAATTTATGTGCTCCTACCATAAAAAGCTGTTGTTTAACATTCAAGTATATCTCAATACTGTTTTGACAGCATTCCCTCTGTTATATATGTTATGCACCACATACACTTACAAGTCAAGTCAGACTGAAAACAACAAAGATCCTGATCTGCTTAAGCATATTGAGTCTGCAGATCAGGGTCTGTGTTATTTGTTCTAATGATTACTCCTATCAAACTGCACAGATCCAGATCTGCTGGCACATTATGTGACTCAACTTATAAGTGAGTATATATGGTATATGTGCATTGTCATAGATACATCAAACAACATTTACAAAACAGTCTAAAAACTGCATTGAAAGAACTTCATAATACTTAAACAATTCCCTATATTAAGTTTGTGAACGTGCTTCAGGAAGTCATGAATAGATTATTTGCCTTATGTGGTTGTTGTTTGAATGATCAAAAAGAGAAAAGATCAATGACATTTTCCATGTTATCAAAGCTATTTTATTGGGTTTCAAATATGTCTGATTCAGTGATACTTGTTTACGTTTCAATCATTTCAGTAATGACTGTACTACATGTATTTTATCAGGATGTGAGTTTTAGCTGTACTTGTCTGTTCTTTGGAGCAATGAATTCCCCTACCCCATGTTTATGTATGAAATTATTAAAGCAATGAATTCCCCTACCCCATGTTTATATATGAAATTATTAAAGCAATGAATTCCCCTACCCCATGTTTATATATGAAATTATTAAAGCAATGAATTCCCCTACCCCATGTTTATATATGAAATTATTAAAGCAATGAATTCCCCTACCCCATGTTTATATATGAAATTATTAAAGCAATGAATTCCCCTACCCCATGTTTATATATGAAATTATTAAAGCAATGAATTCCCCTACCCCATGTTTATATATGAAATTATTAAAGCAATGAATTCCCCTACCCCATGTTTATATATGAAATTATTAAAGCAATGAATTCCCCTACTCCATGTTTATATATGAAATTATTAAAGCAATGAATTCCCCTACCCCATGTTTATATATGAAATTATTAAAGCTATGAATTCCCCTACCCCATGTTTATATATGAAATTATTAAAGCAATGAATTCCCCTACCCCATGTTTATATATGAAATTATTAAAGCAATGAATTCCCCTACCCCATGTTTATATATGAAATTATTTTTAAAAAAATATCTTGTTAAAGAGAATCCAAATCCTAACATGGTGATACAGTTGTCCCATGCTGTCAATGATTTAGTTTGGTGTTTTATAACATACAGTAGCAACACAAGTAGGTGTTTTAGAACAAAGCAACACAAGTAGGTGTTTTAGAACAAAGCAACACAAGTAGGTGTTTTAGAACAAAGCAACACAAGTAGGTGTTTTAGAACAAAGCAACACAAGTAGGTGTTTTACATAAGTAGTTTATTTAGTGCCAAGGCAATTGGAATAAACTGTTTTGCCCAGTGATACACCATGGTAGCTGACCCAGGCTGATCTGATGGTAAGATTCAAACCTGCACCCATTTGGTCAAGTGTTAGGGATGCTAACCATAGTGTCATCACAGCTGTCGCCATCAACTGGCTCTTGTGGCATATGGGAGGACAAATCAGGCTTTTCTACATCCCTGATTCTGCAGAGAAATGCTATAAATGAATTTTGGGTATAACATTTATGTGATACAAAAAACCTGGGTATAACATTTATGTTATACAAAAAACCTGGGTATAACATTTATGTTATACAAAAAACCTGGGTATAACATTTATGTTATACAAAAAACCTGGGTATAACATTTCTGCTATAAAAGAAACCTGGGTATAACATACAGTAATGCCATTTCAGGTCTTTTGCTGTTGCCATCTTGATTGAATTATGTATATATTGCCTGCAGTATGATCATAATCTTTCCTGCATTGGCAACATACATTTATCACATGCCATTATATTTGATTCTGTTCTACTGGACCCATTATTCTGGTCAATTTTCTCTCATTCTGCTCTTCACTAAGCAACTTAACCTGATTCTTTGCTATTAATTATCTACTATTATTGTGTTCAACTTGCCCTCCCCCCAAAGAGCCTGTTCCTTGAAATTATTCTGTGCGAATCTATTCTATTCTACCATGTGTATCTATGCATACATGACCCACTTTAAACTTTTTACAGCAAATATAGAATCAGATCTGCAGTTGCATAATATGCTGGAAGATTAAGGTGTGAGCAGCAATATTTGATTGAAAGATTTTAAATCAATAGCATTAACACTAATCTGCCTGCACATACAGCCTGCCCTCTATATAAGGTACCTTCGTGTAAGACAGTCCATTTTGTGACGTGGGTAAAATCATGGATCCTATTTCATTATTTACATTCTATACTGACTTATATGACCATTTCAACTGCAAACTGCACAGACCCAGATCTTCTATCACATAATGCATTGTCAGATCTGGGTCTATGCAGTTTGATAGGAGTAATTAGTAGAACAAACAACATAGACCCAGATCTGCAGGTGCATTATGCATTGATAGATCAGGATTTTTGTTGTTTGCAGCTTGACTTGACTTACATGCGAGTATATATGGTAATAATATTTGTATAAAAGCCCTCAATATAAGGTGACCTCACTCATAAGGTAGTCTTTTTTTATGGCAACCGTGGGTAGTGTTTTGATGAATTTGGAATGTCAGATATGGGTTTACGCTTTTCATCATCGAGTACACATTACACTTGAATAAATATAGAATTCTGTGCTTTGTTCTTCTTGTTTTATTCTTTTAAGCTCTATTAACGTTTTATACTGATATTGCAGGTGGTGCTGCGCATCCGCCCAATGAATGAAGATGAGGTCCTTTTGCGTGCCACACAGATTTCCCACAAAGTGGGAGAAAGTGTGAGTATATTATATGCAAAATTCTGTCAGTTATTTTGTTTTATTTGGTAGTGTTATATAATCTGTATTTCAGGCTTTAAATATTTCTATATGTCATTTTTCATACTAGTTGATATATCAAGACATTGTTGATAAGTACTGCATTTACCACATTTCTTGTAAGATATACCCCCTATATTTTCCTCAAGGAGAAAGCTCATTATACAGATAGGACCAAGTTATCCCAGTTGATGTATTTTTCTGGTATCAAACTGATGCCAAAAGGAGAAGCCAAGTTGAATTGTCACATTCAAAAGTTAAAGAAAATCATAGGCAGATGAAAACAGCAAGAAACTTTAGTTAAGCTGATGGAATCACAACATTTTGTAATAAGATGTTCAGAGAACAGTACATGACAGTTCATAACCTAAAGTCTCTTTCAGTTTGATATTCTGATCAATAATTCTAACAAAATTTATATTGGAGAATCTTGCAAATAAATTTCAACATGCCATTTGCAATAAATATTTACAACTGGAAAAGTTGCTTCCTTACTCTGGATAATTCATGATCATTAGTAATTTCCCATACTCAGAGCATAAATATCTTAAGAATTCAAAATATTTCACAATATTACACTGCCTTCATCAGTGACTAATGTTGATCACATAATGGTCATGTGATATGAGGAGACTGGTGTAGATGGGTGGCATTATGTGATGGCAGATCTTGGTCTTGAACTTGTCTTAGAAGTGAGTACATACAGTATAAGTCATGTCAGTTGCTGTTTCATTTTATTTCTAACTGAGTACATACAGAATATGCCATGTCAGTTGCTGATTAATTTTATTTCTAAGTGAGTACATACAGCATATGTCATGTCAGTTGCTGTTTCATTTTATTTCTAAACAAGTACATACAGTATATGTCATGTCAGTTGCTGTTTCATTTTATTTCTAAGTGAGTACATACATTATATATATGTTATGTCAGTTGCTGATTAATTTTATTTCTAAGTGAGTACATACAGTATATGTCATGTCAGTTGCTGTGTCATTTTATTTCTAAACAAGTACATACAGTATATGCCATGTCAGTTGCTGTTTCATTTTATTTCTAAGTGAGTACATACAGCATATGTCATGTCAGCTGCTGTGTCATTTTATTTCTAAGTGAGTACATACAGTATATGTCATGTCAGTTGCTGTGTCATTTTATTTCTAAACAAGTACATACAGTATATGCCATGTCAGTTGCTGTTTCATTTTATTTCTAAGTGAGTACATACAGTATATGTCATGTCAGTTGCTGTTTCATTTTATTTCTAAGTGAGTACATACATTATATATATGTTATGTCAGTTGCTGTTATGTTTTATTTCTAAGTCCGTGGTTTACCAGTATTTTAGGCAGCACCCTAGCACTATTGACCCTTATTTGTCATCTTTGGTACAAGAAAGTTTTTTTTTCCATGACATCCATAGGGTGCATAAAAATGACCCAAGAGATACAGGTATGGGTATTTGTGACCCTTTATTTCTCTCAATGACCCCACTGTTTCACCTGATAGGGGCCAATGTGCCCCACTTTTTCCAATTCTGGAATAAACACCAAATTGATAGTTTTATGTTGTAAATCAATTACCATTTGTGGAGTCATCAGCAGATGGATTTATAGGGATAATTGATCATCAGCAGAGAAAGTCAATTGCATATTTGTAAAAGACCTCTGTTTTTTTAAATCAGATCTCTGCTGGGCCTGATAACATACATTATTAATCATACTGACACAGACAGGTGTTTAATATGTAGAGCTTTACACTCCATGAAGTTAGCAGTTGTGTTTTCATCGAATATTTGCTCAGAAATTAATTTGCAATATTCAGTTAGTACCGTATATACTCGCTTATAAGATGAGACCAACTGCAAACTGCACAGACCCAGATCTGCCATTGCATAATGTGTAGGCAGATCTGGGTCTGTGTAGTTTGTTAGGAGTAATCAGTAGAACAAACAGCATAGACCCTGATTTCTTGCTGCATTGTGCAACAGCAGATCAGGATCTTTGTTGTTTGCAGTTGATATGTCCTAATAATGTGCAATGTAGGTCATTATGTACACAAACATTAAAAAACAAATAGTATGGTCTTTTATTAATCTGGTTTCACATATAAAGTGACAGTAGCTTAAAGATTAATGCAACGTTATGACTGGGCAGAATTGAATTTACTTGAAATCAGTAGCAGTCATCCATTGATTTTGATAGATAAGTGATATAGCCAGATTTAATATATCATGACTTTGAAGTCTGCCGTGCTGTAATTTGCTAAACTGCAGTCCAGTAACTTTTGCTAAAACATGTCAGTACATGCACATGCAAGGGTTCTATAAGATTTCAGCAGTTCTCTTAATGTCTCATTACCAGTGTAGCTATTCAGGGCAAGTGTGCATTATGTATTTTCTCTACTTATTTTATGCAAAGCTTTGAATTACTGGATTTTCTGAGAGAAATAATCTTGATATTTCATAGAAGAAAAAAAAATTATTTTTTTCACTGACAATCAATAGGCATGGATAATTTTTTTGAAATGGTGACTTTCACTCTAACAGATTCCTTAAAAAATCTGGCATATTCTTATTCTGTTTTTACCACTGAGATTTTGTGTCTACTGGTGTTTTGTCAGTGTAAGTGGGCTAATGAATATTTAAATGTGGTTCTCCCAATTTTTTTATAATTTAAATTGCACATGTAATGTGTCGTTCATTTTTTTTTCAATCACTGAATTTGATATTTTAAAATTTTTTTCAGACAGAGAAAAAAGTATCTGTTTTTTGTGATATAAAGGCATGCAGAAAATATGAATCACTCCGAGAATGTAATTCTTGCCACTTCAGCCATTCACCTGCCATCCACATTGTTCTCTATTGGTATTTGAAATGAAAGTCAGTATGTAAGAAAGGTCTTCCTTATGATAACCATCCCACCCAACCCCATTTAAAAACATTTTATGTATGTGGGCCAACTTGGCTTGTATTGGTTATTTTTTTTATGAACTCTGGAAAATTATCAAGTCACATAAAATGAAGAGCACTTTCATGATCCACAGTTTAATCACTTACATAGTCCCTGTGACAAACAAGCGAGAAGTCCATGTTACCTGATTTTAATGGACCATTGACTTGAGTACGTGCCCTTCTAACTCCTCTAATTTAATTTACCAGCATGATTTTGCACTAGAGCTGAATATTGTTTATTAAGAATTATTTGTTATTAAAGACATTAACACATTTATTTCCTTGATTTGCTAAAACCATACTAGTAAATGGAGTTCATATAAAGTTTGCTACAAAACAGGTGTTGATTCATTTTAGTCCTGACATTTTATTTGTACCTGATAGGAAGTCCATGTACCTTATATAGTCCTGACATTTTATTTGTACCTGATAGGAAGTCCATGTACCTTATGAAACACATTCAGGATCTGCCAAAATTCTGTGTCAATTGATATAAATTTATGGGAATTTATCTTTTGATTCTGTAAGGAGTGTGTTAGCATATAGAATGTTTTAGGACCTCAATAAATTGACATTACCAGTTCTATTGGCTTAAGTTGTTATAGTGTCTGCCTTGGATGCAGGAGGTCACGGGTTCAAACCCTGACCAAGTCATACCAAAAACTTATAGAAATGGTAGTAGCAGCTGCCTCATTAGGCACTAAGAATTAAGAGGTTAGTGTTAGGACTGGTCGGCCTGGTGTCAGGATAATATGACTGGGTGGGACATGATGCTACATGTCTGCGGCATGATGCCCCAGTGCTAGACATCACTGCGAACTGCCACACTGCAGACATCATAGCAATACGACTGAGAAATATTTAAAGCTACGTTGAAAATACAATCACAAACACACATATTTGACTGTCTTGTTACTGTGTCATATATACTCACGTATAAGTTGAGTGAAACTGCACACAACAAAGATCATGATGCTGTATTATAATGTGCCTGACAGTCAGGGTCTATGTTGTTTGTTCTTCTGATTACAGATCAGCCAGTGCATTATGTGCCAGCAGATCAGGGTCTGTGCAGTTTGCACTTGGTTTCATTTTATAAGCGAGTACATAAGGTGCAGTGCATACTGTTACTATATATCAAGCTAGTGTATTCTTTTATATTTATCACACTCATTTTAATGTCACTAAATCTAATTTCATGCAAAATCTCTGTCTGGAATTTAAATCAGATTCACATTATCTGTTAAATTCAAACATTGGATTTATGATATTAAAATTTCTAGGTTGTTCTTCAAGTGTTGTCTAATTTTTCCCATATTTTTTGCCATCTGTATTGAACGTTTCTGGGTGCATTAAATTTTGTATAAATACATAGACTTGATGTCATCTTTAAGAGGGATAAAAACATGAAATAGCAAGCTTTCTTTTTACTTGGCAAACATCCCTAGCATCTATTTCCCTCTTTTCACTAACCACCATAAAGACTTGTGAAGATTGCAATGACCTACAAATATGGCAGCAGTTTATGCATCAAGGATTGATGAAAAGAATCTGAGAATGATTTTTCACAAAAGTGCTAAAAGCAACATTTTGGCAAGTATGGAGTTTTCAACACATTTTACATTTAATAAAACAAGTTTACTTTAATATTCATAACAAGGCACAGTGAACATAAAAACAAATTAGCAGGGCAGCCATCAGTTTATCCATTTGTAGTTTGTATAAACTGCAGAATCCAAGGCCCGATGCCCCAATTGCCGTGTCTTTGAGCAAAAAATGAAAGTAGGGTTCAAAACCAATTTTATGTTAAAGAATATTTTGTCATTATGAACATCATCTAAACTTAGAAGCCTTTTACACAATCATGATTACATATTTTCCTCTAATGAAAAGTCAAATTCTGGATCAGAAGATTTTGAAGAGAGTTGTGAATATGAATGAAATACGGCCTACTTGTCTGCAATAGTTTTGACTGAGGTAACCATTGCAGTAGGTTACTAGGATTTATCAAGTGATTTATCTCCCAAAACTTTGTAGTGAAGAAAGGGAAAAAAAAGTTATGGAGAATGAGAGAAAAACATAATGTCTTCAGAACTTTCTTTGATACTGATTAAGTACATCCCTGGAATGAAGCTGTTACTGTTGAATTCTTTAAATGAAAAAAGTAATTCATTGCATGTGTACATTAAACCCCAATCATAACATTTGGGATTACATTCTCAGTGGTAAAGAAAATATTAAATCTAAATTACTTCTCCATTCATGATGGTGACAGCTCTATTCAAAAATGGATAATTAAGAAAAATTTAGATTGGCAGCAAAAAGATTTCCTTAGTCATTATTTCATTTGATTTTGTCTCTCATGATTGATCCTCATAGCTGAAGAAATAATGACACTGTTTTTTTTCTATTAGTGTACAAGGCGCCAGACAGTAAATTGTGTGCACTTGCAGAGGCTTTTCAGTGAATAAAGGAACAGTGCATAAATTAAAAACCGTATTTACCTTCATATAACACATAATACAACAGTGAAAATGAGCCTGTAAATCATGGTCTTCCAATTTGCTTAAAATCATAAGGAGAATAGATTGACTTGATCTACTATGCACTGTGTGACTAATAGACCTGATCTGCTATGCACAGTGTGACTAATAGACCTGGTCTACTATGCACTGTGTGACTAGTAGACCTGATTTACTACTATGTACTGTGTGACTTAATTAGACCTGATTTACTACTATGCACTGCGACTAGTAGACCTTATCTACTATGCACTGTGTGACTAGTAGATCTGATCTACTATGCACCATGTGACTAGATCTGGGTGTCCTTTGTACCACACAATTCTGCGTAAAGACATGTTGTTCATATGAACAGATATGGTGCCTTTGCTCTGTTCATTAATTCTAACTCTAACAAATCTGTATCAAGTACCTGTTAGCAGAGAATTACTTTGTTAAATTGCCAATATATTGATTTAAATGTTTGAATAATATTGACGAGGTACAAAAAATGAAATTGTCCCAATGCCTCCTATCTTCACTCTCTAGGGAATGTATTTACGATGCACTCCATTAGTAAAGTACAAACATGTTCTAATAATTATTTCCCTGAATTAAAACACCCTACATGCAAAATTAAAGTGAAACTTGGCAGAAAAATGAGACCCTCATTAAAATATCTCTACATTAATTCATTCTTGTGTTTGAGAGAATAAACGGAGCCTCACGTCTTTTTGTATGAAAGGGTCATATCAATCATTTGTATTTGCACAGGAATCAAGTACATCAAATAAATAAAACTGTACAAACCAATTAGCTTGGCCATAACAGTTTGATGTAAGACTTTGTGGGGTAATGTGGGGTAAATTATGTCAAATTCTATTAGCAGAAGGAAATTGAATATGTCTCCACATGGAAGTGATGTCAAACAAATACCATTATATACCATAATATTCGCTTATAAGACAAGTCCAACTGCAAACTGCACAGATCCAGATCTGCTGGTACATAATGCAATAGCAGATCAAAGTCTATGTTGTTTGTAGTTTGTCTTGGCTTATGGGTGCAGTAATTTTACAATTGTGCAAAAGGTCTTGAAGGATTGTGAACACTTTGAAGATACAATGTTCACTCTTTATAATACTTTCCATGGGAGATATAGAAAATCTGCATTATAAGTGAAGGTACATTATACTGGGGGATGTTCCAATAAAGTTACTTAAAGTTTGTCATAAAAATGGATAAAAACAAAATAAATAAGGTAATTGATAATGTGAAACTACATTATAATTGATTTTCATTTTTGAAATACTGAAGTTGAGTGAAAAATATTGAGACACAATCATAAAGTAAACTCTAACCTTTTTCATGGGATCTCTTGATGATTATACCAGCAGTATATGGGGGTAGTGATATACTGAGAGTGCTTTAGTAAGGGACTGCTGTATTTGAACAATGGAAACAACTGCTGCACCATTTATTTAACACATCATGTGCCTGTCTTAAACATCAATCTTCTCCAGGAACTATTCAGGATGAGAGTATTCAGGATCTTTGATGTCATTTTGTCTTTTCGTACATGGCTTGAAAAATCCACACATCCACTCATTTTGGTTGAATGGTGGGTGGATAAGGACAAGTTACTTTTTGTTATGTCCTTTTGTCCTCCAGGATGAGAATCAATTCAAATTTTGTTTGGCTGTGTTTTATAAAATTTGCACTAACAGTTCTTGTCTTTATATCCCGTAGAAAGGTCTTGTTTTATTTCAGGGCAATGTTTCAGGATTTTCTGAGATTTATAGAATCCCTGAACTCTTTTTCTGGAGGCACTATGGGGTGCAACTCAACAATTTAAAGGTTTATTCAATTTTTTTTTTAGCATTCCCTGCCATACAAAATATCCTATAATTGTCGAGAGTATAATATGCAAGATCTTCCTTAGAGGAGACATGTTAGAAATGTATTAAAATCAAAAGACAAAATACATCAGAGCACAAGGTCAGTGTTGACAGGGACCTTATCACATGGTCAGTTGACCTCCTGATTTGGTGTAGCATATGGCAATCAACTATAACAAACAATTCAGAGGGTTACTGACCAACCAAATCATCTAGGTAAATGTGAACAAGTCATACAGGTCATATAGGAATTTGGAACTGACCATTCCAGATGTAGGTGTCATTTTTGAGAATTTGATAGTGTATACTGCTACCTAAAAATGGCAGTTATTCATTTTATTTCACTCCTTATCAATCGATATTCTTTGGAAGGTCATTATTTGAATGCCCTGAGAAATATATGCAACAAAAATCAGTGTTAAAATATATTGATCATTTTAGACCAGACCAATGAAGAGGTGCAAGTCCAATGTAAACCAGATTGAATGTCATGCTGTGATGTCACAAAGAATGTGCCATATAATGCAAAAAATTTGAACTTCCCCTGCTGCAGTGATTAAACCCTGCATCCACTTTTCTTGACCAATTTAGTGCCAGGTTACCATTTTTAAGAGCCTGTAGCAATTGATACTTTTCTATTTGGTTGTTTTGTGATTTATTATATCTTATATATGAAGTTCAGATCACTCAACAATCAGGAATGAACTGACATTGGTAAAACCACTAGGTGCAGATCACACAACAATCAGGAATGAACTTGCTTATAAGTCAAAGAAATGGTCAGAAAACATTTTGCATCTCCATTAATAAATAGCAATTGTGAAAAGGAGAACAATTGTATATTTTATCAAAATTGTTCACATTTTCTCTCTTTCCACATCTGTTTTTGTTATAAACAAAAAATGAAAGGGCAAATTCTTTCTATTGTCAGTCAGATTAACTGTAGGTGTAGCTAATAGATGTAGGCTAGATGGAACTTACATACTGGAGGTCAGTTCATGATAAAAAGCAAGAATAAAACTTTGTCATTCACAAAATCAAGAAGTTATTGAACAGCAGTGAGAAATAGATGACTGTTTGATGACTCGATCAGTGTAAGTTACGTCTATCTTTTTGTAATTATTGGTGCAGAAGCTTGAAAATAACAGATACAGGAAACACTGTCCTGGCAAATTTACTTCCTTGTCATTGTTATAACACATAAACCATCCATTCAACCACCTATCCCTTCCATTACAGTTCAATTTATTGCTGTATTTGCAGATGTATTACACACACTCAAAAGCATACAACATAGACCCAAATCTTATTTCAGTTAATGTACCAGCAGTTCAGGCTTATTTTTCATTATATACACAAAGTTACTTATGTGTTTTATTCAAGTTAGTAAAAAAAATGAGTTTAATATGTTAGGTATACATCATGGTCATTAGGCTTTGACATATTCATATGGCATAGGTATACATGATGGCCATGGCTTTGGCATATTCATATGTCATAAGTATACATCATGGTCATTAGGCTTTGACATATTTATATGTCATAGGTACACATCATGGTCATTAGGCTTTGACATATTCATATGTCATAGGTATACATGATGGCCATTAGGCTTTGACATATTCATATGGCATAGGTATACATCATGGTCATTAGGCTTTGACATATTCATATGGCATAGGTATACATGATGGCCATGGCTTTGACATATTCATATGGCATAGGTATACATCATGGTCATTAGGCTTTGACATATTCATATGGCATAGGTATCCATCATGGTCATTAGGCTTTGACATATTCATATGTCATAGGTATACATCATGGTCATTAGGCTTTGACATATTCATATGGCATAGGTATACATGATAGCCATTAGGCTTTGACGTTCATAGGGCATAGGTATGCACGATGGCATTAGACTTTGACATATTCATATGGGATAGGTATGCATGATGGCATTAGGCTTTGATGTATTCATATCCCATTATCAAAAGAATTCTTTCTGTGAGTCATCAGTGCAAAATACAAATGTTGATTTGTATTTATTATACATACCATCTTTTATGCCTTGCAGATATTTTGTGCTATATTGTGTGAATGGAATTCAAACATATTTAGATTTGCTAGAGTTTGATCTGGTGTACTGATGCACACTGACACATCGACATCATTGAAAATGTACTACATGATAGTTCCAGTCAGTGTGCAATATGGAAGTTTATCTTAATGGATTGAACATCAGAATCAAACACAAGATCAACCATGCTAGAATAAATGGATAAATTTACAGTGAACAGCATGGACCTTGATCTACCAGTGCACATGTGATGACAGATTAGGGACTATCCAGTTCACAATGGGTGTAGATAGCCTATAGATAAATTGTACTTTTAATACAGTATTTGATGGTTACAAATCCATAATATGAATTTGATGGTTACAAACCCATTATAAGTATTTGATGGTTACAAACCCATTTCATGTATTTGATGGTTTAGGAACCCATTATATGGCATAAATGTGCTTTCATTGCAGTTCTGTCATAGCATTTAAGGATTAATGAATAAACCAGTTTTTGACTTGTCAATAATGGGTGCCCAGTTACTATTTGTACTGCATCCATGGCTATATTTATCTAATGTAAGACATGATTGATCAAAGTTCAAATTTTTTAAGAGAATATAAGTTGGCGTGCAATGTTTATTTATTTGATACCTATTTTCCTCTGGTCTTGGTCAGCATATAGGGTCTAGAAAATTCACTATCAAGATTTTGTAAATATGATAAAGTTGTATGTTGGTTTAAATAGTCGGCAGTCAACCATGAGGGAACTATTAATCATTGTGTTAAAACCCCATTGAAAAAATTTCCTTATTGCCTTCATAAGTTTACTGCAAGGTCAGAATAAATGTATAGATTTTGTACTTTTGATAGTCATGATTCAATCTTTGAAATTGAGTTAGTCTTGAAAGGTTAATTTTATATTGATGTAAAATGTGTGGGCAAAAGTTTATGATGTGTACAATACTGTTATCATATTATTCTATCTTGAACTGAATTTTATCAATTTTATTGCAAATTATCTGTCTGAATGTAATTCACCCATGTACTGTCTTGATCCCTATGTAAAGAATGCAGACTAAGATCAGCTTGGGTCTTCACTAGATCTTGGCAGCAGATCAGGGTCTTCACTAGATCTTTGCAGCAGATCAGGGTCTTCACTAGATCTGTGCCAGCAGATCAGGGTCTTCATTAGATCTTTGCAGCAGATCAGGGTCTTCACTAGATCTTTGCAGCAGATCAGGGTCTTCACTAGATCTTTGCAGCAGATCAGGGTCTTCACTAGATCTGTGCCAGCAGATCAGGGTATTCATTAGATCTGTGTCAGTAGGGCATGATTTTCACATTATCTGTGCCAGCTGATAGGTCTTCACCAGATCTGCACAAGCAGATCAGGTCTTCACTAGATCTGTACCAGCAAGACAGGGTTCTCATCAGATCTGTGCCAGCAGGACAGGATCTTCACTTGATCTGTGCCAGAAGACCAGGTCTTCACTAGATCTGTACCAGCAGTCAGGACTTGAAATCTGGTTTTTTTTCACTAACCAATAAGATCACCAAAATAAAGTTTTATTGATCCTGCCTAAATTTCATTGATCCTGCTAAAATTAAACAGAAGTCAATTTAGTTTCTGATTCAGTATTTATTATTTATTAACATCAACTTAAAGCAATAAAAACTATTTCATCAACATGACAATTGAATGAAGTACACAGCATTGCTCTGAATATTCTGTGCAGAATGTGCAAAGCAGCACAGCCTCATTTGGGTCATACATTGGCCATTTGTGTATTTTTCAGACATTTCTGATACTTTCTTTGTCTCTTTTGTTGTTGTATTTGTTATCATACTGTCTTTGTCAGCATCTCATTTCTGCTGTTTTTGTGGCATCTGTGCACCTTGCAGATACTTGTACATGTTTACAAATGTCACTGTACAATGCATTGAATTTTTATCAACAATGATATAAATATTAAAACACCTTGTTCAGTATAATTCTGTATTTGGGTCAGTGAATGTGACCCATTTCTGACTAGCCAATACTATCCTGAGTCCCTATACCGTTTGTTTTCATCAGTAAGGAAAGCAGTGCTTTGGATCCATACTACACCAGGCTAGTTCCATGTGTGTGAAGGCTGTTTTAGGACTTGATGAATTGACCACCTGGTCATGGATGTTTACAATATTATTGAAAGAAGTTGTGTATTCATATTACGCACTACATGGCAAGTGTATCATAATTATATTTCACTCCTGGTAAAGCCAATCAGAATTTGATAATATCTCATTTGAAATGTTAATTTACTTAGTATTTATCCCTCTCACACCTGAGTAATATAATCATGAAAATGAACTGGTTTAAGTTTTTGGAAATTCACTGTTACAAAAGCAAAAAAAACCTGTTATTTCTTCAATTTTCAGAATTTTATTTTGAAGTTTTTCCAAAATTGATGAATTTGAAATTTTAATACAAGACTGTTTAGAAAATTCCATGTAAAATGAATGTTTTTACTTACCAGAAACACTGGTTTGACCCATTTGGTAATTAGTTTGACCCATTTGGTAATTAGTTTGACCTGTTTGGTAATTAGTTTTCAAGACTTAAAGTACTCAGCAGTTTAATGATGTGTTTCCAAAATACTTTATCATTCTTGACTATTGTATCATGTCTTGAATATTGTATCATTTCTAGAACATTGTATCATTTCTAGAATATTGTATCAGTTCCAGAATATTGTATCATCTTTTCCAGGAGTCATAAAAATTCTAAATTGAGCATTGTGAAAGCATCATATGCAAAATGGTATCAATCTGTATTTAAGAACAAAATCTTTCAGATTTTTCATTGACTGCTGTTTCCTTATGACATTAGACATCATTTAGGTAAAATGTGATTTCAGATAGCTTCATTTATTTTGCTGTGATGATATTTTCAAGGAGATGGACCTGGATTAATTTCTGATATGAATCTGTTTTATTTTTGCCCTTGACCTTTTATTACTTAGAAGAGAAGTTGAATATTATCAGTACTTTCATTGTTTTTGTTTTCAGTACTAATTATTGGTTAGTTGATACTAATTTGAATTGAATGAAAAAAAGCTAACATTACTGAGACCTTTTATTGGCAGTAAAAACTTTAGCAATAAGAGAAAATTATCTCCAAAAACCTAACAAATCTTTACAGTTAGCTGATAAAAATATAGGCCTTGTCAAATTGCATATGTTATTCCTTCTAAAACAATTTTGAATAAATTCATCACAACAATAAATATGCAATGACTATTTTGATTAGGCATATCATATTGGTCTATGTTACTGTGTAACATGCTCCAAACTGCATATCATATTGGTCTGTGTCACTGTGTAACATGTTCCAAACTGCTTATGATGTTGGTCTGTGTCACTGTGTAACATGCTCCAAACTGCTTATGATATTGGTCTGGGTCACAGTGTAACATGTTCCAAACTGCTTATGATATTGGTCTGTGTTGCTGTGTAACATTCTCCAAACTGCTTATGATATTGGTCTGTGTCACTGTGTAACATTCTCCAAACTGCATATCATATTGGCCTGTGTCACTGTGTAACATGCTTGAAACTATATATCATGTTGTTCTGTGTCACTGTGTAACATGCTCCAAACTGCATATCATATTGGTGTGTGTCACTGTGTAACATGCTCCAAACTACATATCATGTTAGTCTGTGTCACTGTGTAACTGCATACCATATTTGTCTGTGTTCAACATGCTCCAAACTGCATGTCATATTTGTAAGTGTGTAACATGCTCCAAACAGAATATATTGGTCTGGGACCACTCCAGTGGCTAATGGTTAAAGGGTTTGCTGCAGGAGATCGCAGGTTCGAACCTTGACTGAGTCATACCAGAGACTTATAAAATTGGTGCTGGCAGCTGTCTAACTTGGTGCTCAGCATGAAAGAGGTTAGTGTTAGGACTAGTTGAGCTGGTGTCAGGATAATATAAGTGAGTGTGACATGATGCTACATGTCTGCAGCATGATGCCCCAGTGCTAGACATCACTATAAAACTGCCACACTGCAGACATCATAGTGATATGACTAATATTGTAAAGCTATGTTAAAAATCCAACACACACACACACACACACACACACACACACACACACACACACACACACACACACACACACACACACACACACACACACACACACACACACACACACACACACACACACACACACACACACACACACACACATCTGTGTGTAATATGCTCCAAAATTGTATATCATATTGGTTAAGGTGTAACTCATGAACAAGATCAACTTGTGTAAACAGACTCGGATATGGTGTTGCATAACATATATGCTTGTATATGCTTGTGTGTAAGTAACACCCAGCTGCATAAGAATAGACTGATCTGCTGTTTATACCAGGTATACATGTATATGACTGATCTGAATATTAATATGGTCTCTGATTTGCTGTTATATACCACTGCATAGAAGTGAGATTCATTTGCTTAAACATAGACTCTAATCTTCTGTTGCATTGGGTAGGTACTTGTGTACAGACTGGATCCATCTGCACTGGGTAGGTACTTGTGTACAGATTGGATCCATCTGCATAAATATACTGGAGCTGCTGTTACATATTGTATTAACTTGTATGTAAGATCTAACTGCATAAAAATATACTCAGATCAGCCATTGCCTGCCTTAATATAATCATGTAACTGAGATCCAACTCAGATCAGCCATTGCCTGCCTTAATATAATCATGTAACTGAGATCCAACTCAGATCAGCCATTGCCTGCCTTAATATAATCATGTAACTGAGATCCAACTCAGATCAGCCATTGCCTGCCTTAATATAATCATGTAACTGAGATTCAACTCAGATCAGCCATTGCCTGCCTTAATATAATCATGTAACTGAGATCCAACTCAGATCAGCCATTGCCTGCCTTAATATAATCATGTAACTGAGATCCAACTTTATAAACATATACTGATATTCTGGCAAATACAGTATATACTCATATATATGTCAATTCCATTTGCATAAACATAGACTCTGGTCTGCTGGCATATTGTTTGACAGCAGATCAGGGTATATATTCTTAGCAGTTACATGTGTATTGCATACAGGTAAATATGGTGTTTGGTATATCATTCTGTCATATGTATATATTTATTTGTAAAAGAATGTTTTGCATTTCTTATGGGGTACAGGTTTCTTTGATGTCTTTTGGCATCAAATATTCTTGATGTAACTTGTTGAGGTAAGGAACAATAGGAGTTATTGTAGGCATTCAGCCTTGTCAAGCTTTATAGGTATAGATCTTTTATGCTACCAGAATGTATTATCTTGATGAACTGTTTGATGTTAACTGAAATCTGAACAGTCATTTGTCTGCATGGCATGCAAATATAAACATCTCACATTTATTTTGGTTAAAGTGTACCCCTAGTCTGCTTTATTGTCGCAGGTACATTTAAAGGAGAATTAGTTCTTTTTTTAAGAATCTGAGTTACACTGATCATTTTGTCATGGATGCACTTAAAATCCAAGTTTCTCCTCTTAATTTAACCACTGTGACCAGGACACTGGTTGTCATTATAGCAGCTTGGTCATGCCAGTGTTCCATTTAGACTATTGACTTACTAAATAAAGGTGCTTCAGAAATGAATATTGTTACCACTTTCAATGTACCTTGCATGTCTCCCATATGGGTTGTCCTCAGCTAGTGCAACAGCCAGAACCAGTCCAGTCGATACTGACTTAGTTTATATTTAGGTGGGTACTTATGAATGCCAGAGTTACTTTGTAGTGATTCACACCATTACAACCCAGCTTTGAAATGTTTTGTATGACCTTGATGGAAGAGCTCAGATCCATAACCTGTTTTTTGTTATAAATCTAACCCATGATCAAGGACATTGCAAATGGTGGTTGAAAGTGTAGAGATATCTGAGAGATTAATGATTTAATAAGTATCTATTTAAATTTTATGCTTAAAGTAGATGCAGTGTCAATTATGTGGCATTATATCTACTGACGAATTAGAAAATAATAAAATATCTTTCTTTCCATCTTGTTTCTGTCTTATGTAATATGTATGCATGCATGTAGTACCTCAGTATAATAGTTTGAAAATATAAAAATTAAGAATTGCACAAATGCTTTAGGAACATAAACTCTACCAAAAATTTGGAAGTTAGGTACAATTTAAGATATAAAAAAGATGTTTTGATTCTATAAAAAGGTATACAGAATAAAAGATAAAGGTAACACATGTAAAATGCAAATCCCATGTTTGTACATCCATTTGGTAAAGTTTGTGAAACAAATATTGTTTAAACTACCCCCCTCCCCCATCCTTTCAACATAGTCCTGTCTCACTCGGCCAGGAATCTATCTTTCAATGCAAAAAAATAACTGAAAAACCTAAGAAGCTGAAGGGACTTTGTAAATCAACTTTAAATATCTTGTCCATATTTCTTCTAGAAGCCAAATGGACTTTGTAAATCAACTTAAAAATATCTTATCCATATTTCTTCCAGAAAAATTTGTATGCTATTCAGTTCCATACAAAAACTGAAATTGTTGCTTTGGTTACTGATTTTTAGGTATTGTAATTCTTCATCATGATTGATCACAAGTTTTGTGAGCAATCTACAGTCAGAATGAAAAAAAAGAAAAAAGAATTCATGTATTACCTGTTACAGAAAGGCAACTTCAAAATCAAAATTGCATGCACTTCCTTGTCCCTGCTAAACACTCTATATATTGTTAATACTGTATAAATAAAAATCAGAAAATAAATAAAATTTCAAGACAAAATTAGTCTTGGAAATTAAACAGAGGAATAATTTTTATCATTTACATGTAAAACTGGAATGACAGTTTGCAGTTCAACAATCATTGGCATGTATAAATCTTAAAATACATTGATACCACCTACTCAAGACCTCAGAAGTATCCACTGCACTCCTCTTAACTATTGACCTCACATTGTTTTACTTTAGTGAAATTTGTATGAAATTTGTATAGATTTTAGTATACTCTAAATACTCGATACAAGTCAAGTCAGGTCCAACTTCAGACAACATAGATCCTGATGTGACATTGCATAATGCATGGCAGATTAGGGTTTGTGGTGTTTATTCTACTGATTACTCCAAACAAACTGAATATACTCAGATCTGCCAGTCTGTAATGCAATATATGAGTATAAGTGCTGTTTTTATTCTATAAATGGTATAATATAATGATGTTAGCACAAACAAAGGTAGACAGTGCCTATTTTTACAGCGTATTTATGAATTTAAGCAGATAGCACAATCACAGTTTTTAATGGAAAAAAATATGCATTTAGAGTGTCTTGCATCTTATTGAAGTTAAAACATAAAAAAGCATCCAGTTGTTCATATTTGCTGTGTTGTTACCACATAGACCATTGTTTGTTCAGCATTTACAACCATGCCATTCTCCTTATACCACATTTGAAGTAATTTGTTTAATGCCATTTGAAAATTATTTTCTGGTTAAATTTTGCAGCTGTGTTTGTTTGAGAAAGAGGTCATCAGCATATAGATCACTTGATCAGACGCTGTATTTCCAACTTTATAGGGAAGGTTATTTATGAATACAATAAACAAAATGTGGTCAGGGTTTGATCCTTGTGGATACAACAAACAAAACATGGTCTGAGTTTGATCCTTGTGGATACAAAAAAGAAAATGTGGTTTGAGCTTGATATTTGTGGATACAACAAACAAAAAGTGGTATGAGTTTGATCTTTATGTACACAACAAAAAAAATGTGGTCTGAATTTGATTCTTGTGGATACAACAAACAAAATGTCACCTGAGTTTGAGCCTTGTGGATACAACAAACAGTCATCTGAGTTTTATCCTTGTTTAGTATTCTTTTCTGAGATATGAATTAATTTAGAGTCACTGTTTTGTAATCTGCCATTTAAGGATGAAACAGAATATTTGTGAGCTGAGTCATTAAATTGATTGAATTTTAGTTTTCTTTCAGAATTTAATCATATATAAGATCAAAATCTTAATTGAGAATCAACAATAATGCTCCCAGGTAGCTTTCTTTATCAAACCCATAGACATGCATCAAACACCATTGCTATTAGTGATTGATTTTGCCTAAAACCTGATTGGGTATCATGGTGTGATGTGATGTGATGTGATTATGATTTTTAACGTAGCTTTAACAATTTTTCAGTCATATCGCTACGATGTCTGCAGTGTGGCAGTTTATAGTGATGTCTAGCACTGGGGCATCATGCCGCAGACATGTAGCATGATGTCCCACCCAGTCACATTATCCTGACACCAGGCCGACCAGTCCTAACACTAACCTCTTAATGCTGAGCGCCAAGCGAGGCAGCTGTTAGTACCATTTTTGTAAGTCTTTGGTATGACTCGACCGGGGATCGAACCCACGACCTCCCGTATCCGAGGCGGACGCGCTAACCACTAGGCCACCGGAGCGGTCTTCATGGGTATCATGGAGAAGTTTGTGGTTCTTGAGATAAGTCATAAATGACTCATGCACATGCTTTTCTGTTAAGTTTCAAAGAGTTGGACGGGTAGAAATTGTCCATAAAAATTGTTGAAGTCATCTTTTACCACTGCCTTGTAGAATGGGTTACCTTTGCAGTTTTCCATTTCTCTGTAGTGGTAGGTGTTGCTGCTTTTCAAGGCCTATCATGTTAAGTCCTTTTGATAATGTCAATGTATTTCAAATATTTTGGAACAAATGTTGAACTTATTTCAAAAATGACAAATCTGTTATCTTGTTATAACCTTTTAGCATGAAGTTTTATGACATTATCAGATGTGTGCAAGATGCTGGGTTTGGTAATTTATTGCATTAAAACACAATTAGTTATTTAGTGCAGTTGGAGTAAAGTGCCTTACCCAAGTCATGCTATGGTAACTGACACTGGCTGGTCTTATTCGAACTTACACCGTTTGGTTGTGAGTCTGGCATACTAAACACTTAGCAACTGTGGCTCCCAAGATGCTAGGCAACAACACACTTGGTGATAATGACTCCACTGACACAATAGCATTATCAAATTTCCAGATAAATGAGGTTCAATAACTATTACAAACTGAAAGATTCTTGTTGGATAATCAGAAGATAAGACAGTTTTATGTAACAGAACATTTCTTAATTTCCAGATGGTGGTGTTGATGGATCCATTAGAGGACCCTGATGACATCCTGAGAGCAAACAGGTCAAGGGAGAAAACTTTTGTTTTTGATCAGACCTTTGATGGCAATGCCACTCAGGTAAGGGGTTCTTGAAATTATTGAAAACTATGAACTAATCATGAAATTTCAATGCCACTCAGGTAAGGACTTCCTGAAATTATTGACAACTATCAACTAAATCATGAAATTTCAAGCCATGCATGCTGAGGGTAGTTAGATATTTTACTCCACATTTATGCTCAGCTAAGTGCTCCAAATGTCTCTGAGGCACATAAATATAAGATAAATTTTTTTTTTTTAAATTGGGGGGGGGTTTTTAGACTTTTAAAAATTTATGGTAATTTGAGATCTAGATCCAGTAATATCCAGTGAAGTTTCAGGTAAAAAAAAAATAAAGCAGATTTAATGTTTAGAAAGGTACTCCCAAAATCTCGTTACACAGTAATACTACCGGTATTATTAGGCTGCAAGGACGCTGGACAGTCCCACATCTACACCTAGGTCTCACTTTTGGCTTTCAGTTATTCAATTTTACACAAGTTCTTTTAATATATTGTCTTGTTTTGTTATAGTGAGAATCAATCTAATCAAAATAAGCAGTGTATGAATATATTTCTGACTCTGCACTTTGCATTTATTACCAATGATTGATATGCTCGGGAAATACCTGTATGGTTTAATTGTTGCTATTTCTGTGATATGGTGTATTGATATACTTGGGAAACATCCTCATGGTTTAATTTTCACTATTTCTATAATGTGGTGTGTTTATGTACTTGGGAAATAATTGTATCATTTAATTTTCACTATTTCCATGGTATGGCATATTGATATACTTGCAAAACATCCACATGGTTTAATTGTTGCTATTTCCGTGATATGGTATATTGCAGAATTTAACAATGTATAAATTCATATAGTAGAAAATGACACATAGGAAAATTGAGCTAGTTAATTTTCAATGTAAAATGGAAATTTATGCATAGAAGAAAGTACAGTCTAGTCTGGATAATCTGAATTTCATAAATCATTGGCAGTAACATACATACAGTATGGGAATTAATCACGAAATCTTGTTAGACCTCTGTAAATTCAGCAGTTGGGTTAAATTAGATGATTTTAATAGCATTGGTTTTATGTTAGATAAGTGAGACATGATTGTAATTAAGATGTTGTGTCTTCTATTACCTCATGTCTTGATTTAAGCCTACAACCACATATTGTATATCCTTAATTAGCTTTAGATAGGTTTGACTGTAAAATGAAATCGATTATTAAACTTTTTGGAATTAATTCAGGCAATGGTTTTAGTGCCCAGCTTGCCTTTCATTAAGGCAGGGCTCAAAATAAGTGGATGCCCACTAGCCCAGGGCTAGTAAATTTGCTGTTAGACCAGTAGTTTTCATAATTTGAATAGTCAAATGGCTAGTTATTTTAGTTGTTGCTAACATTGTTTTGTTGGAAGGACAGGTGAAGACTGGGGCCCCAAGTGGCCGAGTGGTCTAAAGCGCTCACCGTTACAGATCACTGCCATCCCACCTCTGTCTGCGTGGGTTCGAGTCTCGGGCTCAGCCAGTGTGGTTATGTGAGAAAGCTTGCCGGTAGCTTCTCGTGGGGCGGTGGTTCTTTCCGAGTTCTCCCAGGTTCTTCCTCCACCATTAATACTGGCCGCCATGTATAGCCTATCATGTGCTGAAAAATTGTGTTAAACCCTACAACAACAACAACAACAAGTGAAGATTCAGCAGGACTAGTAAATTTCTCAATCTAAAAGTCCTTCTGGTTACAAAGAAATTTATGATAAATTCTAGGCCTGTATAGGGGTGTACACCACTTTGAAAAGACATATAATTGGTGAGTTATACTCATTGTTCAGGGGAGGGTGAATAGTATGCTCCCCTCACTCCTTACAAATGAAAGCGAAACAACCACAATGTTTTCTTTAATTAGAGCAAGTTTTTTTTGTTTTGTTAGATAGTTAAAATTATTCCCTGGAAATGCTTTAAATGCAGGAGCTTCCAGAGGTCTTGTCTCCCTGAGGGTTCCATCCTACAGGCCTCTAACCAATTTGTTTATGCCACCAATGATATTTCTGGACCCACCATAAATTCCCTTCTCTTTTTATATTTTTGCAATGCGCTGCAGTCATTCACCTGTAGATCAACAGAAGAAAATCATTACAAAGAGACTATATTATATTGGACAGCCCAATACACCGTAACTGTGGCTTTATAAAGGGAAGGTGTTATGATAATGATCAGCCAACACCACTTTACACAATAGACTACATGTCTCATTACCTCCAGTTGTCCATTTTACAAAATGTATATCATGTATCAAACCACATGTCAAAAGTATATCATGTATCAAACCACACGTCAAAAGTATATCATGTATCAAACCACATGTTAAAATTGAACTTTTATCGTTTCTCCAGTTTTTTGCCAAGTTTATTAAATCCTATTTATTTTATTAGTTTCTAGCAACTTGTTTTCAGTTGGTCTAATTGTTTGTTTTAGAGAGTATTATGTATGTGTGAGTATTAATGGATCAGGTTAATGGCACATCAGCACAGTCCTGGCTATATAGTACCAAGCAAATGCTAGGTAAAAAAAATGGTATTGTCGAAATCCTTGTCAATCCCCAAAGGAAGGCAAAGCCTCCAAAGTAAATATATACCAAGAGACCACAGATGTAAGGTAAATATACTGCAAGAACTCCAGGTGAAGGCATGCAAAACAAGACTCAAATCCTTAACACATCAGACTATTTCTGCATATACTGCAAGAATTCCAGATGAAGACATGCAAAACAAGAGTCAAATCCTTAACATGTCAGACTATTTCTACATATACTGCAAGAACTCCAGATGAAGGCATACAAAACAAGAGTCAAATCCTTAACAAGTCAGACTATTTCTACATATACTGCAAGAACTCCAGATGAAGGCATACAAAACAAGAGTCAAATCCTTAACATGTCAGACTGTTTCTACATATACTGCAAGAACTCCAGGTGAAAATACACAAAACAAGAGTCAAATCCTTAACATGTCAGACTGTTTCTACATATACTGCAAGAACTCCAGGAGAAAATACACAAAACAAGAGTCAAATCCTTAACAAGTCAGACTATTTCTACATATACTGCAAGAACTCCAAATGAAAATACACAAAACAAGAGTCAAATCCTTAACAAGTCAGACTATTTCTACATATACTGCAAGAACTCCAGGTGAAAATACACAAAACAAGAGTCAAATCCTTAACAAGTCAGACTATTTCTACATATACTGCAAGAACTCCAGGTGAAAATACACAAAACAAGAGTCAAATCCTTAACAAGTTAGACTATTTCTACATATACTGCAAGAACTCCAGGTGAAAATACACAAAACAAGAGTCAAATCCTTAACAAGTCAGACTATTTCTACATATACTGCAAGAACTCCAAATGAAAATACACAAAACAAGAGTCAAATCCTTAACAAGTCAGACTATTTCTACATATACTGCAAGAACTCCAGGTGAAAATACACAAAACAAGAGTCAAATCCTTAACAAGTTAGACTATTTCTACATATACTGCACTTTTTCAAAAAACATCAAAGACCATCTCAGGTGGAATATCGATATCAGATGCATTGATCACATGACAGACAGATTAACTTATTTGCTTATTAATGACATGCTGGGCAGTGCATCGGGATACTCTTCATTCCGAGAGCATAGAATACCAATTTCAAGTGTTTTTGTTTGGTGCAGTTCATCCCATCATCCTTGAAAACACATATGTGGGTCAGAAAAATTATTAAAGGCACTGTATTTATTGAAGGTTTTGCATGCACAGAAAATTATTCTTTAATAAGGTAAACAAAGCTAAAAATGCATGTAATGCAATGTTTACCAGACAGTTTTTAATACCAGTTAATTTGTCTAGATTGTGACTTGCTAGGGCAGTACAGTTATTATTACTGTCTAGATTGTGACTTGCTAGGATAGTAAATTGTTTATTACTGTCTGGATTCTGACTTGCTGGGACAGTTGAGCTTTTATTACTGTCTAGATTGTGACTTGCTAGGACAGTACAGTTTTTATAACTGCCTGGATTATGACTTGCTAGGACAGTAGTTTTTATTATTGTCTTGATTCTGACATGCTAGGACAGTACATATTTTATTACTGTTTTAATACTGACTTGCTAGGACAGTACAGTTTTATTACTATCTGGATTCTGACTTGCTAGGACAGTACAGTTTTATTACTGTCTTGATTCTGACTTGCTAGAACAATACAGTTTTTATTACTGTCTGGATTCTGGCTTACTAGGAGAGTACATATTTTATTACTGTCTTGATTCTGGCTTACTAGGACAGTACAGTTTTTATTACTTTCTAGATTCTGACTTGCTAGAACAGTACAGTTTTTATTACCAGGTAATTTGTCTAGATTCTGACATGTTAGGACAGTATCTCCAGATATTTTTTTACTGAAGCCACTCGTCCAGATTCATGTTCTTTTTTGCATCACAATATGTACTGTAAAAAGGTCATATTAGTTTATGTCAAAAGTTCAGACGTTCCGCGTAATTATGTACCATTGCCTTGGTTCATAATTGCCACTGATAATAGAAATACACAATGGGAAGAAGGGGGGGGGACAATTGAATGGTATATACAGTCTGGTGGATCACTTTACAAACTTATCAGAATGTAGATCATTTCTGCATTTAGTTGAAGAGTCAGTGCTTTATTAAGGAATCATAGGACCTTTATTTTGTTGACTTGACAACAGATGATAACCAAATCAGTGAACTTTTGGTGTGACTCCTGGGTTCTCTTGCAAACTTTATTTATTTCAGTGACCTTGATAATCTTAAGTATGGTAAATTCAATACTTTTGATGCAGAAGCAGTAGGTGCAAACAGAACTCTCATTATTTAAACTTTTGGTTTGCAGTGCAGGGAACCTTAAAATCTGTACTGTTACATTGTCACAAGACACGGGAGACAATCTGCTCCTCCTTTAAAAACCTGCATAGAAATTTTCTCCTTTCTCATGAATACGAATAAGTCTATTTAACCAACCACCGCTAGTGTGAATAAATATTTCTCACCATTCTTACCAAACATGGCCTTTCAAGCATTCTCAATGAGCAAATGAAAGTTTCTCTTTCAATCACAGTCACTTATTGATCAATAAAATGGACACTTTCATTGATGTATAGGAATTTGTTACATTGTGTTGTTGATGATGTATTTTTGTTTATGAGTACTCATGGAAGATGAGGAAATGTGAGCACAGGCAGCCATGGGTGATAAATGAGCAAAGTGGATTATTGTGTCTGACTTGTGATGATGGTCCTATTTCTAATGACTGGTTGTCACAATTGTTTTAACTGTATCTTGGTTTGAATTATAAATCCAGTCAGGAAATATGTTAAAATTAAGATTTCAGAGCATTAAAATAAAAAGGACAATAAATAATAAATAAAAATGCAATAATTTTCATCCAAGTATTTGACAAATGTGGCAGACTGGTGATATGTTAGAGACAAAAATGTTTATCCCTAGAATTGAAAACCATATATCATCTCGTAATACACAAAGTTAGGCACCATTTTTTTCTTTTTTAAGATTTAGCTACAGATAAAATATACTGGAGAATGCAATATAAAATATTGTATTTTTAATGTAGTTAATAGCATTATCATACAAAAGGTGAATACAGTTTAAATTTTGTAGCTGCAGGTTAAAGAAATCGAGATCAAAATGACTTCATTATTGACCTTAAATTCTGCTTGGAAAGGCTTATATTCTGTGTTCCCAAAAAAGTACACAAATTAGTTTTTGCATGTCACAGAGTCGATGGCATTGTATTGAACAATATAAACCACATGTGGTAGAAATACTGTTTGAGAATTGGTGACATGAAATTGACCTCTGTATTGTTGCTGTCAAGCTGGTATAAGTTTCACCAGATAATGGCCACACAAAAGTAATCTTACACTTTGTTTGAAAGGTATTCGTTTACATGGCCAATAGTCAGTTCTCATTTACGTTTTCAATAACCAGAAGCTTGGAACCTAATAGCACAGACCCTTTTATAAGGAAGAAATATTTTCTTTCTAAGCCTTATAAGAATGCCTGGAAAAACTAATATAATTTTTGCCTTGAAAAGTGTACAATTATTTTTCTTAGCAAAGTAGTGTTTTACTCCCACTATAAATATGAAGACGTTTTTTTAACAAAAATTTTTATAATTCTAATTCTTTATAATTGTTGTTTTAAATTACAACTTCATGTACAGTTAAAGAATGTCTTCAAAATGAAGTGATTTAAAAAGACCAGTTAATATGATTAAAGCATGATCTTACAAGGGTATGTTGTGTGTAGCACGTCTAGGTAAAAAAACCATTTAGTACTGGAATTGCAAAAGAAAGATCAGTATCATAGAAAGTAATAAAAACAATTTGTGGATATATGAGGATATATATTTGCTTACAAGTGGAGTCCAACTGCAAATAACATAGACCTTGATCTGCCAGTGCATAATATGCTGGCACATCAGCATCTACTGATTACTCCAAATAAACTGCAGAGACCCAGATCTGCCAGTGCATTATGGGATGGCAGATCTGGGTCTGTGCATTTTTAGTTGGACTTTTTTTATAAATAAGTATATATGATATGTGTGATATGTCTTAATTTATGTGAAATAGGTCTGGAGTAATTGCTTTCATCCACAATGAATGACATTTAACTTGTTTCTTAGTGTCTGTGACAAAGAAAAGGGAAGTTGACCTGCTTTT
>JAECUM010022630.1:0-15900 GCA_016617855.1 Megalonaias nervosa | reverse complement strand
CAATGCGGTAACTAATTAAATCGCAAGCTCCATCACAAGTTTCAAACTTAAATCAGGCCCTAAAACGAACCTAAGAGTATGAGGTGGTCAAAAGCCCAGACCATCAGGGTCCCACTGCACAATGCGGTAACTAATTACCCTCACGCTCTAACATAGATCCAAACTTTTGGCCCTACAAAACGAACCTAAGAATATAAGATGGTCATAAGCCCTGACCATCAGAGTCCCTACGCACAACGCGCGACAGCTAATAACCCGACCGGTAACCCATAGACAATATAAGGTGGCTACAAACGAAAGCCATCAGAACCAGCTCCGCAAAGTGGAAAAAAAAAACCACACCATGTTAAGCATAGGACCAAAACATAGGGTACCGCTTCTTGGACACAACCAATTCAATTGTACTTACAAAAACCAACAAAAGTACAGAGTTATCATTTCAAAAATCATGTGTGAGACGAACACTTTACTTTTGGCAATAAAACATTTTCTTCAAAATTTCATACCCTGAACCACAGGAGCCACCAAAATGGGCCAAGGCGCCACCCACACCGGGACCAATTCCTTCTTTTCCACCACCTGAGATAAACTACCACCTGCGGTAGAAACACTAAAATACAAGCATGAGTATGTGCTGGGTCTATTCCCACTCATGATAGCATTCAATACAGGTCGAACGGGACTTTTTGTCCCTCAACCTGCCCGCTTAAATTAAATATCACTCTTTGAGTGAATTAAAGAGTGGGTGATGTGGCTTTAAACCCTTCACTCACGCGAAATTAAATAGTGCGCTGTGCGCACATTAATTACTCGTATATGGCCAGTTGGTCGCACACGAGGATAATTAAACTTAACTAAGCAAGAGATTCATTTGTAGTCTCGAGTAGCGAAGGAAGAAGCAACACATAAACAATACAAGAGATAGAGATGGAAGTGCTGATACCAGAGTAAGCCATGAATGCAATCCTAGGCCTTGGTCTATGATTGGCAACAGGCTGGTGCCTTAGGTATCAAGTAAAATGAGCCACGCTTTTACTAATCTGGGAAGCAAATTAAACAAATTGGAGAGTAAACATCCCAGGATGAAACAATAGAAGACCAGTAAATAACAGGAGAGTACCAAAACCCGAAGTCAGCAGACAATGGGTAGTACAACTACAACTACAACTTCTCCATTTATAATTTCTGCTCCCACACTGTCAACACAAGCTACGCAGTCCAGCATGGTTACGGGGGACCAAATATCTTCGCCAAATGAGATTCAAAGAAGTGTTGGAGCTACGTTAGCTACACTAAGAAGAGACCAAACTGAGGCACTTGTAAAGGAAAATCAAAATGAATCAACAACAATATTTCCTAAAACAACTACACGGACATCATCATGAGCGGAAGGGCCAAAAGAGACCACCAAACAAACAACTACAACAACAACAAGCAGAGAAATAGCGGGAAATCAACAAAAAGAAAATTAACTACAACCGCAACTGCAGTAATTACAGCCAAAAAAACCCGAATCACAACAACAACAAGCCAAAATTAAACCAATAGCACAACATCAAACGGCTATACCACAGTCCCAATTTATCAGTTATGCAGCGGCAATTAAAGACATGTCTAACTCGTGTTACTCTACCAGTGAAAAGGAAAGTGAAACTCACTTGACTGAAGAAATCATAGAGGAAGAAGTGGATCCTGACAGACAGTGACTACTGGATCTAAAATAAGACATTACGCCTGAAGATGTAAAAAAAAAGCTAACCATTTCATCAGTGCGGTTAAATACCTGGGATGCAGATATTTGAAAACACGCAAACCAAGGCCAAATCGGTGGCAATTTGAAATCAGAATCCTGAGTCAGTACTACCGGGATGCATATGAAAACCGTCCATTAGCCAGTTTAATCGAGGCAGCAGAACAACTCACGGAGCTGTATGGACTTGAGACATTCCCGGTACAACTTTATGAAGAAAGACGTAATGAGGCTGAATATAAAGAAGACGAAGATCACCGCAGGACATTCTAGCCGCTGAAATTAAAACAGCCCTTCTTAGGGCTCTTTCCAAGTGCTTATTATCATAAGGGTTCCATTTTGGCTTATAAACCCGTTTTAACTAAACCAAAACACAAAACTTGATCCCTTATCCACCGTTCCAAATTAATAACCAATTCAACAAAATTAATCAATATACGTACACTATGTACCTTTGGATTCTAAATTAGATAACAGGAAAATTTACAACTACTTACCGTGGCTCTAACTACAGATGTAGCTTACACAAAACTGGTAATAGGATTCACCCATTTGTAGACAACTTGGTATAATTGATAGTAAGTATTATATGGCGTTTCAGGTATGTTCCGTCTGGCGTTTGGTGTCTCCTTCCAGGTCCCTCTCCTCCCTGCCAAGCCGGACATTAAAAGACGAGTGTGTGGGCCGATTCCCACTCGTCTATAAATAAGGTGGGCTGAAGAGCGTGTAAGCACGGAACCCGGGTGACGTCATAAGAACAGTGCCCAATGCAACTAGACGTCTTATACCGCAGTAGATAGACACTATATTAACTTGAGTGCGTGTTGGGTCCATTCCCACTCATGATAGCATTTCATACAGGTCGTGTAGGACTTTATTGTCCCACGACTTGTCGGCTGAATCAAACAGTACACCTTATGTGCATTAACGCGCTGGGGGATGAGGCACTTTTTCCTTCCCCCGCGATTAATCAATTAGCCTGCGGTGCAGGCATAAACTGTCACGCATGCCTCAAATTCGACCTTAATTAGGTAAGTAAGTAAGAGGTTTCTCAATGTACCCTTGGACCATGATCCTGAAAAATGCATTTACTGTTATGTGGAAACGGTGTTGTTGCTCGTTTGAGTCGATTTTATGAAGCGTCTGTATGCACTGATCGAGTTCGTCACTCTGCCATATCTTGTGATGGCAGGTCTGGTGTTCGAGTTTCCCATATTCTGCGGTCATTGCGGTCATTGCCTCTGATGAATGCTCGACCGTGCATTTTTTTATATATCAAATTGGAGAGAACGACGTGGGGTTGTTTGCCCCTGAGGCAATTGTCGAGTCCATTATCGAGTTGTGCTAATAGACTCTGCTTATGGGTTTCGTTGCTGTGTGCATTGGTTCTATGTTGCCACGTTCTAGGCCTCGTGGTATGACTAGGCGTCAGTACAACCGTGCTGTGTGAAGGATCAACTTTTTACTTTCTCGTGCACTCAATGATGTGCCTCACATGAGTTTTTGTCGTCATCGAGGTTTTAGAAATATTTATTTGACATGATGGAGTGAATCATAGTCAACAGAGAAACCGGTCTTTGTTGACCCGGGTTCTTTCTTCTGTGCGCCAATTCTATGAGGTTGTGGAGTTATAGAGACGAAAGAAGAAGGAGATACAACAGAAGAGTGAAAGTGTTTTATGTTGTACGCGTTTAATACTAATAAAATTTATTGGAAAAGAATTATCTTTTCGACATGGATTACTATTGGAAATTGCCATATTTGTGTGGGTGTTGTTATAATAGTGTCAACTTTGAAGGTTTTGTGACGTAGGGGTTTGAAATTTGTCTTCAAGCGGACGTGAAGGAAAACAAGTCCGAATAAGATACAGTTGCAGAATAATTAAAATCCATAGTCTAAAAACCAGTAAACTCCAGATGAGACCAGAATGGGAGGACTTAGTAGTTGCCGACCTATTTCTGCCAAAGAGTACTGGGGAACGCACCAGGAAGAAATTCACACCGCCTGAGAAGTTACAAGAACTTCCGTTATTGGATGAGGTTTAACCTCAGCCTTTCTAAGGGCTACCAAACAATTGCCTCTAAAAATGGATTTCTTTTTGGCTTGAAATCCCAATTCGATAATACTGTTTGATAACCGAATATGATCCTTTAATCGACGTTCTAAATTAAAACCATATCTCCTAATCTGACATCCAAAAATTTAATGGTCTCTCAAACCTATTATATTGGCTATATATAAGAAAATGTTCCTTTAAAATTAAAATCTAAGGAAAATTTATAACTAAAAGCGTGATTCTAATTACGATTGTGGCTTACACAAAATTGGTAATAGGATTTACACCATTTAAAGGTAACTGGGCATACATTATGATCTAGTTCGGGAACGTTCAAGCTGAGGTTGGTGTCTCCATCCGAGTCCCTTTCCTCCACTCCTTGTTTGCACCTTCAAATACGAATGTGTGGGCCGATTCCCACTCGTCAAAAGCCCAGGTGCCTCGATGAGCATGTATGCACGGAACCGGGGTGACGTTAGGAGCTGTGTCCAATCACGCTCGGCGTCTTGATCTGCTGCAGATAGACATTAATTTATATTGAGTGCGTGTTGGTTTGATTCCCACTCACTCCAGCTTACAGACAAGTCGATTGGGACTTAATTGTCCCTCGACTTGTACGCTGAATTAATTAGCTAACTTTGTGAGCATAAACGTGTGATCGGGATGAGGCTCTGTTTCCTTCCCCCCACGATTAATAAAATAGCCCGCTGTACAGGCACTAACTGGTCGCACATGCCAGATTGGCACAAGCGACTTCAATTCAAGTCAGTTAGACAGAGTTCTTGAGTTCCCTTGGGGTACTCTCCATAAGGGAGAATCTAACCCGCAGAACCATTCTGCTTCGGTTTATATTGGAATTAAATATAATACAGTTTTTAAGGTATTTGAATTGTGCATCTACTGAAAACCGTCCAGAAGGCTGGACTGCACCCAGTGTCTGCTAGTAAAATTCCAGAAGATTTGCGTTATTTATATCATTTATATGTTGTCGAGATGCTTGGATGAACTCTTTTGAGAATAATAAAATTTTATTGAAAAGAATTCTCTTTTCGACAAGGATTACATATTTGTGTGAGTATTTCCATAATTGTAGGTTTTGCGACGTAGGAATTTAAATTTGTCTTCACGCGGACGTAAAGAAAATATGTCCGAATAAAGTACAGTTGCAGAAAGAGCCCCTTGGTTCCCTTGGGGTAACACACAGACCTAGTCTGCTTCTGAATATATTGGTGTTAAAACTGAGACAAATTTGAAGGTATTTGAAGTGTGCATCCACTGAAAACCGTCTTAAGGGCTGGAATGCATCCAACCCAGATTATGCTAACAGAACTTCCAAAGGATATGCGTTATTAGATTATTTTTATGTTCTTAAGATGTTTGAATTAGGTAGGGTTGTCCCGGTGATTCATGAGGGTTGTGAATTTTCTAAAATTTTATATTGTAATTACGTAGATGATTAGCTTGCTTTCTTCGCATACATGATTGGAGATATGTCAGACTTGAAAGTCTTTTTTTTGTTTCTTTTTTAAGTACCCGATTGGGTATAACCATTATATTTGTGTTACATAAAATAACCAGATTTTTCTCTTTCACATTTCTATAATTTCGGATATAATGAATTATTTCAGTGTATACATTCTGGTCTCTAATTCCTTCAGTGTATAAAATGTTATTTATTTTAAAGTGTCCTAATTTGTTTTTATTTTTTTGTTTAATTATTTTTCTTAAGTTTTATGTTTGTGGCCAGTACAAAATTATATGTATTTTATTGTTTGTCTGGATTTTGCACAAAAGACATAGTGGTATATATGTCATGTATTACTTTTCTAAAATAAACTCTTTCGCTTGTCCACCACGCATCATGTCAATATAAATATATTCTTGCCTCCCTTTATCTTACTCCAGTTTTCCCATATTTGTTTTCAATTTAGACTTGTGTGAAGTATTTCTACTCTATTTTTGAAATTTCTTACTTTTGTGATTGTAGGTACTCATACGTCTTTTCCTCAATCAAAATCCATACTTATTTTTTTTTTCCTATATTCCATTATAGTGTTTCTCACCATATGCCAAATTGGATATTTTTAGTCTTTTTCTTATAGAATTATATATATATATATATATATATATATATATATATATATATATATATATATATATATATATATATATATATATATATATATAATAAACAACTTCCCCAATATATATATAAATTGGGAAAGTTGTTTAGTAGCAGTCCAAACCAGTATAGACATCTACTTTTAAATGGTCTGTTGTCTCTCGTTTTCGAGTTTTTTTAAAAAATTATATTTATATGGTTTGCTCTTTGTCTTATGTTTAGATTGGGAACCTAATTCAAACATCTTGACAATATAAAAATAATCTAATAACGCAAATCCTTTGGAAGTTTTGTTAGCATATACTGGGTTGGGTGCATTCCAGCCCTTAAGACGGTTTTCAGTGGATGCACACTTCAAATACCTTCAAATTTGTCTCAGTTTTAACACCAATATATTCAGAAGCAGACTAGGTCTGTGTGTTACCCCAAGGGAACCAAGGGGCTCTTTCTGCAACTGTACTTTATTCGGACATATTTTCTTTACGTCCGCGTGAAGACAAATTTAAATTCCCTACGTCGCAAAACCTACAATTATGGAAACATTCACACAAATATGTAATCCTTGTCGAAAAGAGAATTCTTTTCAATAAAATTTTATTATTCTCAAAAGAGTTCATCCAAGCATCTCGACAACATATAAATGATATAAATAACGCAAATCTTCTGGAATTTTACTAGCAGACACTGGGTGCAGTCCAGCCTTCTGGACGGTTTTCAGTAGATGCACAATTCAAATACCTTAAAAACTGTATTATATTTAATTCCAATATAAACCGAAGCAGAATGGTTCTGCGGGTTAGATTCTCCCTTATGGAGAGTACCCCAAGGGAACTCAGGTACTCTGACTAACTGAATTGAATTAAAGTCGCTTGTGCCAATCTGGCATGTGCGACCAGTTAGTGCCCGCACAGCGGGCTATTTTATTAATCGTGGAGGGGGGGGGAGGAAACAGCCTCATCCCGATCACACGTTTATGCTCACAAAGTTAGCTAATTAATTCAGCGTACAAGTCGAGGGACAATTAAGTCCCAATCGACTTGTCTGTAAGCTGGAGTGAGTGGGAATCAAACCAACACGCACTCAATATAAATTAATGTCTATCTGCAGCAGATCAAGACGCCGAACGTGATTGGACACAGCTCCTAACGTCACCCCGGTTCAGTGCATACATGCTCATCGAGGCACCTGGGCTTTTGACGAGTGGGAATCGGACCATACATTTGTATTTGAAGGTGCAAACAAGGAGTGGAGGAAAGGGACTCGGATGGAGACACCAACCTCAGCTTGAACGTTCCCGAACTAGATCATAATGTATGCCCAGTTACCTTTAAATGGTGTAAATCCTATTACCAATTTTGTGTAAGCCACAATCGTAATTAGAATCACGCTTTTAGTTATAAATTTTCCTTAGATTTTAATTTTAAAGGAACATTTTCTTATATATAGCCAATATAATAGGTTTGAGAGACCATTAAATTTTTGGATGTCAGATTAGGAGATATGGTTTTAATTTAGAACGTCGATTAAAGGATCATATTCGGTTATCAAACAGTATTATCGAATTGGGATTTCAAGCCAAAAAGAAATCCATTTTTAGAGGCAATTGTTTGGTAGCCCTTAGAAAGGCTGAGGTTAAACCTCATCCAATAACGGAAGTTCTTGTAACTTCTCAGGCGGTGTGAATTTCTTCCTGGTGCGTTCCCCAGTACTCTTTGGCAGAAATAGGTCGGCAACTACTAAGTCCTCCCATTCTGGTCTCATCTGGAGTTTACTGGTTTTTAGACTATGGATTTTAATTATTCTACAACTGTATTTTATTCGGACTTGTTTTCCTTCACTTCCGTTTGAAAACAAATTTCAATCCCCTACGTCACAAAACCTACAAAGTTGACACTATTATAAATCACCCACACAAATATGGCAATTTCCAATAGTAATCCATGTCGAAAAGATAATTCTTTTTCAATAAAATTTTATTAATATCAAACGCGTACAACATAAAACACTTTCACTCTTCTGGATGTCAACTTAGGAAATATGGTTTTAATTTAGAACCTCGCTCAAAGGATCATATTCGGTTATCAAACAGTATTATCGAATTGGGATTTCAAGCCAAAAAGAAATCCATTTTTAGAGGCAATTGTTTGGTAGCCCTTAGAAGGGCTGAGGTTAAACCTCATCCAATAACAGAAGTTCTTGGCACATCACTGAGTGCACGAGAAAGTAAAAAGTTGATCCTTCACACAGCACGGTTGTACTGACGCCTAGTCATACCACGAGGCCTAGAACGTGGCAACATAGAACCAATGCACACAGCAACGAAACCCATAAGCAGAGTCTATTAGCACAACTCGATAATGGACTCGACAATTGCCTCAGGGGCAAACAACCCCACGTCGTTCTCTCCAATTTGATATATAAAAAAATGCACGGTCGAGCATTCATCAGAGGCAATGACCGCAATGACCGCAGAATATGGGAAACTCGAACACCAGACCTGCCATCACAAGATATGGCAGAGTGACGAACTCGATCAGTGCATACAGACGCTTCATAAAATCGACTCAAACGAGCAACAACACCGTTTCCACATAACAGTAAATGCATTTTTCAGGATCATGGTCCAAGGGTACATTGAGAAACCTCTTACTTACTTACCTAATTAAGGTCGAATTTGAGGCATGCGTGACAGTTTATGCCTGCACCGCAGGCTAATTGATTAATCGCGGGGGAAGGAAAAAGTGCCTCATCCCCCAGCGCGTTAATGCACATAAGGTGTACTGTTTGATTCAGCCGACAAGTCGTGGGACAATAAAGTCCTACACGACCTGTATGAAATGCTATCATGAGTGGGAATGGACCCAACACGCACTCAAGTTAATATAGTGTCTATCTACTGCGGTATAAGACGTCTAGTTGCATTGGGCACTGTTCTTATGACGTCACCCGGGTTCCGTGCTTACACGCTCTTCAGCCCACCTTATTTATAGACGAGTGGGAATCGGCCCACACACTCGTCTTTTAATGTCCGGCTTGGCAGGGAGGAGAGGGACCTGGAAGGAGACACCAAACGCCAGACGGAACATACCTGAAACGCCATATAATACTTACTATCAATTATACCAAGTTGTCTACAAATGGGTGAATCCTATTACCAGTTTTGTGTAAGCTACATCTGTAGTTAGAGCCACGGTAAGTAGTTGTAAATTTTCCTGTTATCTAATTTAGAATCCAAAGGTACATAGTGTACGTATATTGATTAATTTTGTTGAATTGGTTATTAATTTGGAACGGTGGATAAGGGATCAAGTTTTGTGTTTTGGTTTAGTTAAAACGGGTTTATAAGCCAAAATGGAACCCTTATGATAATAAGCACTTGGAAAGAGCCCTAAGAAGGGCTGTTTTAATTTCAGCGGCTAGAATGTCCTGCGGTGATCTTCGTCTTCTTTATATTCAGCCTCATTACGTCTTTCTTCATAAAGTTGTACCGGGAATGTCTCAAGTCCATACAGCTCCGTGAGTTGTTCTGCTGCCTCGATTAAACTGGCTAATGGACGGTTTTCATATGCATCCCGGTAGTACTGACTCAGGATTCTGATTTCAAATTGCCACCGATTTGGCCTTGGTTTGCGTGTTTTCAAATATCTGCATCCCAGGTATTTAACCGCACTGATGAAATGGTTAGCTTTTTTTATCCTCAGGCGTAATGTCTTATTCTAGATCCAGTAGTCTCTGTCTGTCAGTATCTATTTCTTCTTTCTCTATGATTTCTTCAGTCAAGTGAGTTTCACTTTCCTTTTCACTGGTAGAGTAACACGAGTCAGACATGTCTTTAATTGCCGCTGCATAACTGATAAATTGGGACTGTGGTATAGCCGTTTGATGTTGTGCTATTGGTTTAATTTTGGCTTGTTGTTGTTTGTTGTGATTCGGGGGTTTTTTGGCTGTAATTACTGCAGTTGCGGTTGTAGTTAATTTTCTTTTCGTTGATTTCCCGCTATTTCTATGCTTGTTGTTGTTGTAGTTGTTTGTTTGGTGGTCTCTTTTGGCCCTTCCGCTCATGATGATGTCCGTGTCGTTGTTTTAGGAAATATTGTTGTTGATTCATTTTCCTTTACAAGTGCCTCAGTTTGGTCTCTTCTTAGTGTAGCTAACGTAGCTCAAACGCTTCTTGGAATTTCATTTAGCGAAGATATTTGGTCCCCCGTAACCATGCTGGACTGCGTTGCTTGTATTGACAGTGTGGGAGCAGAAATTATAAATGGAGAAGTTGTAGTTGTAGTTGTACTACCCATTATCTGCTGACTTCGGGGTTTTGGTACTCTCCTGTTATTCACTGTCTTCTATTGTTTCATCCTGGGATGTTTACTCTCCAATTTGTTTAATTTGCTTCCCAGATTAGTAAAAGCGTGGTTCATTTTACTTGATACCTAAGGCACCAGCCTGTTGCCAATCATAGACCAAGGCCTAGGATTGCATTCATGGCTTACTCTGGTATCAGCAATTCCATCTCTATCTCTTGTATTGTTTATGTGTTGCTTCTTCCTTTGCTAGTCGAGACTACAAATGAATTTGAAACCTGAATTGAATTGAATTATTTCGTGTGCGAGGCGTGCGCACTTAATTTGCGTGGTCTGGTTTATGTACATCACCCACTCTTTAATTCACTCAAAGAGTGATATTTAATTTAAGCGGGCAGGTTGAGGGACAAAAAGTCCCGTTCGACCTGTATTGAATGCTATCATGAGTGGTGAATAGACCCAGCACATACTCATGCTATTTTAGTTACAGGTTAGTTTATCTCAGGTGGTGGAAAAAAGGAATTGGTCCCGGTGTGGGTGGCGCCTTGGCCCATTTTGGTGGCTCCTGTGGTTCAGGGTATGAAATTTTGAAGAAAATGTTTTATTGCCAAAAGTAAAGTGTTCGTCTCACACATGATTTTTGAAATGATAACTCTGTACTTTTGTTGGTTTTTGTAAGTACAATTGAATTGGTTGTGTCCAAGAAGCGGTACCCTATGTTTTGGTCCTATGCTTAACATGGTGTGGTTTTTTTTTTCCACTTTGCGGAGCTGGTTCTGATGGCTTTCGTTTGTAGCCACCTTATATTGTCTATGGGTTACCGGTCGGGTTATTAGCTGTCGCGCGTTGTGCGTAGGGACTCTGATGGTCAGGGCTTATGACCATCTTATATTCTTAGGTTCGTTTTGTAGGGCCAAAAGTTTGGATCTATGTTAGAGCGTGAGGGTAATTAGTTACCGCATTGTGCAGTGGGACCCTGATGGTCTGGGCTTTTGACCACCTCATACTCTTAGGTTCGTTTTAGGGCCTGATTTAAGTTTGAAACTTGTGATGGAGCTTGCGATTTAATTAGTTACCGCATTGTGCAGTGGGACCCTGATGGTCTGGACTTTTGACCACCTTATATATTTTGTTTCGTTTGGTGCCATATGTGTGGGTCTTATCATTTGGTTTAATAGTAGAGTGTTGATCTGATACTCCATGGACTTTAAACCTAGTACCATCACCATTGTTAGAGTTAGAGAAAGTACGTTTACTTCTAATACCCTCATAAGTGTTATGGTTGGGGAAAGTAGATTTTAAACCTAGTACCATCACCAGAGTTAGAGATGGAGAAAGTATGTTAGTGTTAGAGTTAGAAAAAGTAGAAATATATATCTATATGTTTTTTTAAATTTTTTTATTTTTTAATTTTTTTATTTTTTTTAGAAAGAGAAAAAAAGGGAGGGGGAACTCTCTTGCTCTAGTTATTGTTATTTTGCATGCCTAAATAGGGTTAGTGGGCAAGGATGGTGATTGGGGTTAGGAGGAGGGTTTATTTCATGTGGATATGTTTCTATCTTGCGTGGTTATAATTTGTGGGTTCTGGAGTGTTGTATCTGATATTGAACCGCCGCGGTTATTGGATGTTAGGTGGTGTTATATGGTGTTGAGTGTTTTTGCTTTTTTATATTTTTCCCTTTTTTCCTATGGCAGAGATAAAGATTAATTGTTTATTTGATTCCCTGTGATGAAAGATGAGGCTAAGGCTCCAGCCCGCGCACAGGCCGGTACATGCCCATACATGCGCTGTAAATGAAAGCCCTCTCCCCATCTCCCACCCCCTGGTTCAATTTTTAGTGGTATGGCGTCAACCCTGCGCAAGACAGACATCTTTGCTGTATAAACAGGTGTTTCAAATACATCCATAGTAGTTTAATTTTAAAAAATTAAGCCAACAAAAAGAACCCAAAACAAAAAGAAAAGCACACACAGATACATCTCTCGACTAATTAAATCCATGAACATATCAAGGTCATAAATATCAAAAACAGGAAGCATCATATAATACTAGAGGCAAATTAAAACTAAGTAACAACAAATGATCAAGGTGGTACGAGAGTATCCTAAATGCCAGAGCACACAGGGATTAACATTAAGCACGGTTGTAATACAGCAGATCAGGACACAGGCAGAAGACAAAAACATCAAAGGACACGGGAAAGCAAGGGGAACAACGGATATAAAGAACATCAAGATTAAGACCAACAGACAAAGGAAAAGCATAAGAATAATCGAAACAACATCCTACACCAACTAAATCCCTCCACACAATCAGCGAATATGCACAGGCATACCTAACATCAGTACGGAAAGAAACAGATATAACCGGAAGATTGCCACTGCAAATAAGAAGAAAGAACTAAAGCAATGCCCTCAGAAATTATACATGAAACCAACCCAACAGATCACGATACAAGAATGCAGAATCTCCTTTAGTGCTAAACTTGTCCCAAAACCTCCAGCATGCAAACGGTTACATACACTCCGCAAGAACTTGAGATAACGGATCTACAAGCAGAACAATACAAAATCTGTGACCCCGCCCCGTGGAGAAACAGATGCACCTAAAATAAATATTGCTACAGACTTCGAAACAAACAAAAAAATCCCTGGAAAAAACAACATACACAAAGTTACCATCAAAGGATTCAAAAATACCACGGAAAGATAAAGACCTAAAAAACTGCAGCCCTGGTTGACACAAAACATGAACGGCGCTCGCCACCGATGGCGCTCCGTTAGGAAAATTTTGGGCAATCAAGAAAATAAAATAAAAACACAAACCACAACTCATGAATCATAACCGAATCGAAGCGTCCAAACATGAATTGGCGATAAGAAGCAGAGGCATTGCATAGGAAATTGGCACATGAATTGATATAAAAACAACACAACATTGAATTTTTATGGATGCCATCACACATCAACCTCGCCGGAAATGACAAGGCGGATCTTGCAGCGAAACAAAACCTCATGCAACATTCACCCCTTGCTACGGTCTTGCTATGGGGGTATAGACAGAAAATAAATTACCATCTGGCAACAAATAAATACACCAAGGTGTAAAGCTCAAAACATAACTAAAAGACAAGTCCAGTAAAACTAATTTGACAAAGGATGTGCTAAGACACATAAACACAACTAATATTTAAAGAAGCGCACAAAAACCAGCATGTAGACAGCTTATTCTTTTTCTTCAACTTCTACCTTTTGGTTTAATAATGACAAAGTCACAGATCTACATTGAATTTACCAAAAAAAAACTCTATTTCAATAAATAAGTATTAATTTTATTATCTTTAAATTTTATACATTTTCTTATTGGTAATTTTAAATCTATGTGTGTGTGTGTGTGTGTGTGTGTGTGTGTGTGTGTGTACAATCCACCTAGGGGTATGTACCAGCCTATGCGCGGGCTGGAGCCCTTGCCTCATCTCAAATCTTATAGTACAACTGGAACTAAAAATCCACCTACATACATTATAAAATCTAACCACAGGATAGATGTCCTTGATATGCCTTACAGGGGCCTGATTACTCAGCAGGGGCGTCTGTCTCAACACACACAACAAAACGCACACACACTTCCTTCTTATGTATAGAACTATCTACTTATCCTACAAACCACAATATAATTTTAGTCATTTAATTTAATTTAATTTATTTATTTCATGTAATTTTACCACTAACTTATTTAAAATCATTACTATTCGCATTATTTACTTGTGCATTTAACAATAATATTAATAGGTCGATCACGATTCAGGCCTGTTGGATTAATCATCGAATGACCTTGAGTCGTCGATAGTTTTTTAATCAAATTTATCGATATGCCACTTATAAATATAAAATGTACTGGAGTATTAATTTTATGATCTTTAAATTCCAGAAACAAATCATGGCAATGTAGCCCAGGTTATGGTATTAAACATAATAATTATTTTCTACAATATTTCAAAGATATCTCTAAATTGGAACCTCTCTTCCCTGATCAAATCGAATTAAAATTACTCTTATAGGAACTGACATTTTCGTATGTTTATTGTCAAAATAAAACTGGACCTTGAAAAGGATTTGCAAGCAATCCCGCCTCTTGTTAAAATCGCCCATTAAACCCTTGGTCCTTGTCTTTACCGCCATTTTTTCTTTGAGATTCTTACTGAAAGCTTGCCAAGACAAAGACACCAGGCGCTCTTTCAAAATATCTCCCATAACCTATAACCAACTGCCATTAATATATTACAAGTTTTATTTTGAAAAGTAAACATGTCAGTACAGCTCATTGAAACCTGCGTATTTTGGAAAGAAGGTTTTTTTTTTTTAAATGTACAGTTTATCATGTGTATAGTCAATATCGGCAATTTACAATTGACTAATATAAATTAAAAATATTGATAATAATAATAATAATAATAATAATAATAATAATAAAAATAATAATAATAACAACAACAACAACAATAAAGAGCATTTTTTACTTCTGCGATTAATATTTTTATTTTATTTTAAATTTTTACTAGTTATTTTATGTTTAGTTATCATTTGTCATTTAGGTCGCTTTGTCTAATGCCAGTTGACACGTGGAAATTTGCAGTAATCAATATTAATTCATTGTTTGCTATTCGCGAATGATGGATGAATCATCGGGTTGACTTTCAATCCTACATCAGCTTTTCCCAATTCTTCGATAGTTGTGAATGTTTGCATTAGTAAGTCAAATTTATCAATTTGCCACTTATAAATATAAATTATTCTAGTCAGTTAATATTACAATTTTAAATGGCAAACGTTATCGTTAGAGTCATATGATTTTAAATGCTAATTCTTGTTATATGACTAAATATTTAATTATTTATTATATTATATATACTCTTTGTAAATAAAAAAGTTTGCAGAGTATGAAAGATAACAGAGTAAAACAGATGTGTATTCGTAAAGGACAACAAATGTCACTTATGTTTTTGATAATTTTAGAAACGTTGGCAAAATCAAAATTTATTTGATATGGGATTTTTTTTTTTAAAAATTGATTTTTGTTGAATCTAGATTATTACAGGTAACGAATGTTTTTTCCTATATTTCCTGTCATAACTAAGCGGGTTTTACCTATAACTTACTGTTATTATGCCATTTGAGCCCTACTGCACCGATACCCCTGAGTAAATCTCTACTTTCCAGTCAAAATCAATAAATCACAGATTTTAACTTTTTAACCACACTAAACATTTGTTATTTCCTTTTGTCGCATGTGGTCATGATGCTGACCTGTCTACCAAGATTTGTCAAAGCCTTCCTGAAACCCCAAAACTTGACCTGATATTGACAAGTTTCCAAATTCTCACACCAGCTTCTGGCTAGTAAGAAACAATATATATGGGCGCTGCTGTTCTGTTATTTCCTGCCGATTCAAACATGTATATTTTAACTTTTTCTCACACTAAAAATCTATTATTTCATTTCGTCACATATGTGTGTGTGTGTGTGTGTGTGTGTGTGTGTGTGTGTGTGTGTGTGTGTGTGTGTGTGTGTGTGTGTGTGTGTGTGTGTGTGTGTGTGTGTGTGTGTGTGTACGCGCTGGGGAGGGCGTCAGAATATTTCAATATTTCCAGTTTCGAAAATTGTGAAAATA
>JAECUM010022628.1:0-40583 GCA_016617855.1 Megalonaias nervosa | reverse complement strand
CGAATAAGTCCTTTCAAGTGCACTGGATCCAGCAAGGGATCACATGTGTAAGGGATTGATTAAGATAAATGCAATAAACCGACAACGAATGAGTCTTTTTCAAAGGCAAATACAAAAAAATATTTTCAAGCATCCGCAACAAGTTGAAATAAACTAGTTGAAACATAATAAATTTAAAGGTTTAAGTCCTGTAGAAACAGCCATGTAAAGTTTTGCAAACACAGCAGAAATTTGTGCTTTTTTGTTTGTCTTGTCTATGTTTTGTATTTGCCTTTGAAAAAGACTCATTAAGAGTCAAAAGCACTCAGGCTAGTTAGATACTAGTTTTGCACTGTTCCTTGTCAGTTTTTTGCATATATATATATATATATATATATATATATATATAAGGAAAGTGACAGTCTTAATGACCTAAATTATATACCCAACATCAGTATCGGGTATACAATTAGCACTGCCTATTCAATGGCTTAAGCTGATATATAGATCATCTTCCTTCGTCGCCATGGTGGTTCTGCCAACCAGAACTCTGCCAACGCTTAGTTGTGATGTCATACAGGGAATCAACAATGTTCCCTATTGAAGTGCTACTGTATTGCAAAAAAAAACTGGACTAGTCTCTGCACTTACAATGACTACCTCTGATATCACTTTTCTTGACCCATTTTAGAGCCTTTTTGTCATTGTAAAAGTCCATAATGGTTGATAATTTTCATATGAAGATTTTATTTTATGACAAATAAGGCGCAGATTACTCAACAGTAAGGAATAATCAGACTTTGGTTAAGCTACTTTTGTATTACATTTTAGAACAACAGTTTACATTTGATTTAAAATCAGTAAAAGCACCTACATGAGTACATGAACATACTTTAGAGGGCTTGATCATTCACTTGCCTAGGATGTTGCATATATGACAGTTGCAGGTTGTTGATTTTCTTAGGGAAGGCAACTCCACTGTGCTTCCAAATGCCTACCTGACAGGTGAAGATGAAGTGACTGAATCTAACATACCTGTATGTGGTACATACAATTAATGATTTTTATTTTGAAAGTACTCCAGAAATTGTTGAAGGAAAAACACCAAAATTTGACAATTTCTTCCTTCTGTCAAAGTTTTTAATCTTATGCAGTTTCATTGAATTCCATCAAATGTTTTTTGAATTGTTTTCTTCATGCAGTGGTACCCACACCCACATGGCAGTTTCTAAGAACGTTCTGTAAAATCAACTGTATGCACAAAATTGTGTGTCACATATTCAAGCACAGGTGCCATTATTTGTTTGTTAAATCCATTCTGTACTAGAGTAAAGAGGAACCTTATTGATTTCAAAGGTCAAATGTCAAGGCTGCTGTAAATGAAGAAGAAAATGGCTTTTGCACAATAACTCCAGTTCTCAACCATTTACACATAGTTACCAAACTTTGGGTGGCTTGCAGTTGAGGTAAGGAGAATCATATTGATTTGGGGCTCAAAAGTTCAAACGTCAGTGGCAGTATGACTAAAGAAAAAGGGTGTCTGTAGAATAATTTGAGTTCTCCATCATCAATAGTTATCAGATGATGTGGATGTCATGCATTTGGTATAACGAAGAACACTATTGATTTATGGGTCAAATGTTTTTGTGACTTGAACAAGAAAAGAAGTGGTTTCTACTCAATAACATTAACTCTGCATGACATTTCTAAGCCAGACTTTATGGACAGCTTGTGCTTGGGGTAAGGATGAAGGCTGTTGATTATGGGGTCAAAGGTCAAGGTTACTGACTGAAAGAAGAAAAATAATCTCTGCACAATAACATTATTACTAAATGAAAGACCTTGGCCAAACTTTGGGGATAGCTTGCACTGAGATTAGAGAAGAAATCAATTAATTTCAGGGACAAAAAGGGCAAAGGTCATTGTCATTCTGGCTAAAGAAAAGAAAAGAAATAGTTTCTGAGCAAAAATTTTAGTTATTTAGATGGAGGGTTATTAAACATTGGGTAGGCATATAGTGTGTGCACAGAATATAGTGCACATATCTGTTTTAGATAGAGACGGGAAATTTCATACAAAATTTTTTAGATCTAGATCCACCACACATATATATATACTCAGACTGTAATGACCTCCACTGTAGTAATTGTGGTAATGGTGTATCAAGAGGCATTTATGGTAAGCTATACACCAACAATTAATGATCACAAAATGAGTGATCACTCCCATACTGTACTGTCATCACTAAGAAAATTTCATGAAATAACGATGCTACATGTAATTGCATGTTTTATTTTTTTTTTCTTGACATGTATTTGCAACACACATTTTATTTTTGAATGATTATGGGGAAATTCAAACCAAAAAATACTAGCACTACAATTTGTGTTTTTCTGTTAAATTTGTCACCATATGCCATGTGAATGCATTCAGCATACTTATAACATTGAGCTTGATTTGGAAGGTTTTCATGACTTAAGAATATTGGTGACTACTTTGATCAGTATTTACAGTTTTATTTTCTTTTAGCCAAGAAACTACTTTATCCAGCATGCTTACAGTATGAAACTCATTTTATCTTGCCTTTTCTTCCTAGTAACAGATAAACTAAACTGTTTTATTGGTTTTTAGATGGCAAAAGAACCATCATCAGTCAGCAGGGATGAGGTTGGCTTAAAGCACGAATAAAGTTCTTGCAACGACGCCAAAATTATCTTACATATTCGCTTATGAGTCAAGTCAATCTGCAAATAACACATCTCATGAAATGCCATTACATAATGCACTTGCAGACCTGGGTATATGTTCGTTCTACTGATTACTTCTGACAAACTGCACAGACCCAGATCTTCTGGTGCGTTATGTGACAGCAGATCTGTGTCTGTGCAGTTTGCAGTTGGACTTGATTTATAAGCGAATATATGTGGTACTGTTTTTTCCCAGTAGAGAAAGTTGTAATTACACAAAGCTCAGACCTCATTAGGGATATTATGCAGCATCCAATAGGATTTTAGCACACTTCCCCAGTGACTTCAGGTTTTAATATGACTTGAATGAAATCTCTAACAACCCTAAAATTACTGTTTTTTAAAAAATAATAACCAAAGCATGTCTGCTTATCTTTCTTCAGATTACTGTATTTTCTACCATACTATTAGCATTTCATTGTTGAAAAGACCATGATTAGGACTGTCTGAACTGCATGTCATATTTTGAATGCATTGATTTTAGCATGGAGCAGCTCTGTTTTCCAAAGCTTGCAAGTATACATGTATTTGCTTTAACCATGTAGATCAAAGTGTACATGTATTTAGAATATGATTTGCCTGGTGATGAAGCTGTTCTTAAAAGTAACAGGTTTTTGTTGTTTTGTTTTCTAAAAAGATAATAAAAACCTCATCATAGGGTTGGTAAATCTGTAGCATATACGTGTCAGGCATTGGTCGAAGAGTATTTTGTTTTGTTTTTTTAATCAGAAACACACTAAATATTGACACATAGAAAGTACTGAAACTTGTTTCTGGTCTCCTTAAATATTAGTTAACTTCACTGATTAAACAAATTTTAATAAAATTTACTTTAAGTTGATATTAAGTTGGTATCTAAGGTGAAAAAAAAGTTTCCTGTTGGCTGACCATCCCTGTTTCACATTGCCACCCCTAGCACTTTTTCCCCGCATAGTAAAACAAACTGAAAAATGAAGCCAAAAAAATGACCTGCATACCCTAATTTTAAAACCGGTGCAATAGGAAACATTTTTTGTGTGCCTAACATGACCTGCCAAAATTGTAATTATGTGATACTTAATGAGGGATCGTTGCCAGTGTTACGAGTCTATGCTCTTAAAATAAGTTACAGAAAAGAGTGAAGACAACAAGCTTTGTAAAATTTAACAAAAAATTTATTTCCTTAGAATACACAGTGAAAAATGAGAATAAAGAACTTAAGATATTGTGAATTAAATCCAAAATTAATCCAAGAATTAAAGACAAGTCCTAGTAATAAAAAGTCCTGAATGAAACTCAGTTCAAGTCCCAAAGAGATCCAAAATTGAAGGCGATGACGTGTCTGTTATAGCCAATGAAGTACTGATGTGTCAACAGTCTCTTCTTGAATAAGAGAAATATTATTCCAGGTTTGAATTCATTATAAATTCCAATGAATGTCTTTATCCAAGAATTTTATCAGAGCACCTTTGTATTTCCAGAGAAAATAATCACTTGAAATCAATAATTTGAAGAAAATAAAATTCAGCCCAAACTGGTCACAACATAATACAACTTAAAGTGCTAGATGTTAAAGCATGACTGGTACAGTCCTCAGAATCACAAGATAATATAGATCTTTGCTTGACCCCAGGTCACAAATTAGCATTTTCTAGAAACAACCATTACCTAATGGAAAATAACCTTCCAGAATGATCTAATGAGTCTTGTTTACTTACAACACAGTAGCCTAACAAGTTCACTTTGAAATCTCCAAAACCCTCACTCAAATCAACATGTTTACCTGAATAATAATTCAGTTAATTGGCTCATACACGTAGAGAATAATGAAGCTATTATTAGTTGTTTACATAAATGAAATAAAAATTTTTTAAAAAAAGTCAATCAGGTCAAGCAGAAATGAACTCAATTTTGGACAAGTTCAAGTCCAGCAAACAGTGTTACATTACAATAACATGTAATTAAAAAAAAACAAATTTAAAACTAACAGACAAACAATTAAATTAAAAATACATAACACCAGTTATCTTTCCAACAGGTGGAGCCACAGAAAGAAAATGGTTCTGCTGTTTGGTTATCCTCGGAGTTTATCATTAGCCAGAACAATCTGTTGTTGGTCAATCAAGCAATAAATAACTGTCTAAACTACAATAATACATGTATCAATGAAAACAATATTGTCTTATTTTTTCTGTATATCAAAATATATACTATAAGACACTAAAATTGCCATTTGTCTTCTTTTCCAGTTTAATTAAACTAGTATATCCTACTACTTTTGGCCTCTTTATGTTCAACTCTTCAGAACCAATCTATTATATATCAAATCTTGTTGCTATTACCTTCATTTTGTTATCTGCTGGTTAGTATGGCTTGATGGAAATCTTATTATTGTGGCTTAGTGAATATGTCGTATAAGTGTGCCTTAGTGAAAATATCCTGATTTGTGTATCTTAATGAAATCTCTTGAATAATAGATACAAATGGCCTGCTACAATTTACAGTTCAGTACATGGAAGAAAGAACTTGATAAGTAAATACAAAATGTACAGTTTATTATCTTATTATTTTTATTCACTTATCATAAGACAAGTAAATATAAACAAAACAACTTTGAGAACAATGTTGTATTTAAACCTTAAACAGAAAGAAAATAATTGCTTTCATTTGGTAAACAGATGTGAAATATATGGTCACGAAAAGGGAAATAGACTTGGTACAAATTTGTAATAATTACCTTTATTACCAGAGTCTGGCCTTGTATAAATAAATCATTTTAAAATAAAGGAACAGACATGTGTGCCATAGTTGCAATAAAAAAGATAATTTTCTTCTATGTTTTGCTAAAAAGACTTGATTCAATATTACGTTATTTTCATGGGTATCAATTATTTTTGGTTTTGTGAAAAAGACACTTTTGTTAGTACTTTGTTATTCGGGACAGGCATCCTGATCTCTTTATTAAAGAACAGCTGATTGTTCAGTTTTTAAATTCATGGTTGGGAGGACTTATTTTGTGTTTGTTTTTATCCAGTTAAATGGCACTTTTCACAAATTGGCATCATGCAGAGGAAATGGGAGCAAAGTGCCTTCCCAAGGAAACACCAAACCAGCTGACCTGGTCATTTATCAAACTGTGACCCTTGGATTATGAGTTGGATGTCCTACCAACTGAGCTACTACCACAGCTGCTTGATTAGCAACAACAAAATTATCAAAAACTGTTGTACCAGATGAAAATTTATGAATCCACAGTATTGTAATTTTTGCGTACCTGGTCTTAAGTTCTTGTAAGCTTATGGTGTGGCCCTACATCCATCTTACATGTGTCAGTGATTGCTGTTTTAAACTTCTCAAAAACTGTTGGATGAATTTTGCCCAAATTTGACAGAGCATCCAGGTTTTAAGTGCTTTCAAACTTTGTACTAAACGATGCTGATCCACTATCAATATATGCACTGTTATGAATATTAGAAAACCTTTAATGTCTGCTTCTCGGAAACACTAAACAGAATTTGACCAAATTCGACAGAAAGCGTTCTAGTGCAAAGGGAACACCTTTCAAGTAGACTGTATTTATAAATGATTCATAGTCACCATTAAATATAACTGTCATTAGTAAAAATAGAAAAAAGTTTAAACAACTTATTCTCTAAAACCCCATTACAGAATTTGATCAAATTTGATAGAAAGCATCCTGGCAGGAAGACCTTTCAGGCTTGTGCCATTTAATAAAAATAGATATACCTGTTATTTATCTATAGTTGCAGTTTAAACTTTTAAAAATCCACCAGACAAATTTCAACTAAACTTGGCCAGAGTATCCTGCTTAAAGGCCTTTCAAATTTATGTAAATGATGCTGATTTGCTATCAAATATGGCTACAGTTATTAAAAATAGAAAACCAGTAAATGATAAATGAACAGAATTTGATCATATCAGAACAATAAAAGCATTCTAGCATGAAGACCTTTCAGATTTGTACAAATGATGCAGATCTGCCATCAAATATGGCCCCTGTTGCAAAAAATAGAGAAATCGTGAAACAATTCTCAAAGACCACACAACAGATTTTGACCAAAATTTGACAGAAACCATACTGTCATACAGGACTCTCTGATAATAAAACAAGTGATTGTGATCCATCAGGTATGGCCACTGTTGCTAAATATATAAAACTTCAAATGATCTCTCCTTCAAAACTGCTGAACAGTTTTATCATATTTAGCAGAAAGCATCTTGACATTTTATACAAATGATGCCAAGCTTCCATCAAGTATGGTCACCATTGCTAAAATAGAAAGAAAAAAAAACAACCTTTAAATTACTTCTCCAGCACTGCTGGGTAGAATTTGACCATATTTGATATAAAAATATTCAGGCACAAAGATCTTTAAGAAATGGCCACCATTGTTAAAAATAGAAACACCATTAAATGTGTGTGTGTGTGTGTGTGTGTGTGTGTGTGTGTGTGTGTGTGATTTGGATTTTAATGTAGCTTGAACAATTTTGTAGTCACATCACTACGATGACTGCAGAGTGACAGTTTATAGTGATGTCTAGCACTGAGGCATCATGCCACAGACATTTGGCATCATGTCCCACCCAGTCACATTATCCTGACATCAGGCTGACCAGTCCTAACACTAACCTCTTAAAGCTGAGTGCCAAGCGAGGCAGCTGCTTGTACCATTTTTTATAAGTCTTTGGTATGACTTGGCCAGGGTTTGAACCTGTGACCTCCCACATCTAAGGTGGATGCTCTAACCACTTAGGACACCGGAGCAGTCAAAACACCATTAAATGACCTTATCTCAAAAGCAACACAACAGAATTCAACCAGATTTGACAGCATTTTGATATTGACAGCTTTCAGTTTATACAAATTATGACAATTCACCATCAAATGTGGCACATTTGCTAAACAGAGAAAAACAAGTAAACAAGTTCTTGTAATATAATTTCTTAAAATAGTTTTTAATGAATTTTCAGAAAACATTATTTCATACAGGGCTCTCAAACTTGCAGAAATGATGCCATTCGACCATCAGAGAAGAAAAAAATGTATAACCAACTTATAAGACCTATCAAATTGTTACGGATGACATCGAGACACCATCAAATATGACTACCTAACATTACTAAAAATTGAAAATCCTTTAAACTCCATCTTCTCCAAAAACACTCAACACAATTTGACTCAAGTTATAGAAAAGCATTCTGGCATGAATAACCTTTTATGCAAATGATCAATCTGCAAGCCAATATTGCAATTGTTATTAAAAACAATGAGCCTTTGATAGCATAAACCACTTAACAAACTTGGGTCCAATTTAACTGAAAGTGTCTTTGCTTGAACACCTTTCAGATTTATAAAATGATGATGTTCCATAATTAAATATAACTGTCATTACTATAAGTTGAAAAAAAACATTGATATAACTTGATTTATACAATCCTGCGGAATAGCATGATCAGATTTATCACAAAGTGTTCTGGCATAGGAGCTTCCCTATTGGACAAATGAAGCTGATGTTCCATCATATATCTTTGGATGAAGATACAAAATCTAGAGAAACTGTATAACAGTTTTCATAACATTATAACATATGTGGTCAACACCATTGGATGACATTTCAGCAGAAAGCATCATCTAGGCTCAGATTTCTTGGTGAATTGCTCTTGCCTTATGCTATTAGGCAGATGTCTGTCAGGTAAGTGGTCCCATGTCCTCTTGAGTCTCTTGCTGAAGTAAACTTTCCTCACTAATTTATCTGTTAGCCTTGCCACATAAAATCACAATTTGTCAGTTTGATACTTTAAGGGGAACAAATTATACCTAGAGGCTATCAAGACGGGCTTATTTATCATTCCAATCAGGCATGAGATATAATTAAAGCTTTCTCATTTGTCCCAGAGAATTACTTTTCCATTGATTTCTCAGCATATCCCCAGCTTACGAATTGTGTTTTTTCTCTGTGGAGTACAAAGTATCGCCACCTCCTGTCTGTCAGTTGGACATTTATTTGGAGTGTAAGGTCTTGGAAATCATTTTCTGAGGATTAATAATTTTGCTGGCTTCCTGTTCAGTTGTTAGCTGATAGATGCAAACGAATTTCTGTGAATTTAACAGGTGTTTGGGTAATGAAGGAAGTCTGAAATTTAATGTTTATTTCTAACAGTTATGGCATATAAATATCATGGGAATTGTTGACACATTACAAATTTTTGAGACATTTTCTCAGAGGAGTTTCCTGATTTCTGCATGTATATAGATGGATTAAACCTTGAAGATAATGATTGTCTCAATTATAACTTTAAAAATCATGGACCAGGTGAGTAATTTGAATCTACAGAAAGAAAATTCTTAATAAAAGTGCAGTTTAATTGCATTTTGTTTTAAACTACAGTCTAATTTTGATAATCTCACCCTTCCTGTGTATGACTTGCATTTTTACTTTGTAGAGATAAGAATAATCTATTGCAGCAGTAGACACTTATATGACTCAGACATTTCAAAACCAAATTTAAATTCAATTTAAAATTAAAATTTAAATATTATTTCACATATATAGTCCATTGAGAAGAACAGATTTGAAGTATTGATTTACCCTCGTGCTTTCTTCTTGCTGCATTAAAAAATCCAAATCACACACACACACACACACACACACACTTCTTGCAGTCAAACCTACCTTAAGAAGCCACCTCTAGGAATTAAAAATTGTGGCCTTAGGACAGGTGTCTGCTTAATGGAGGTTTCTGCAATAATTTGGTTTAAGGGACCAAATTAAAAGTGTCTATTTGAGGAAAATGATTTTATTAATAGTCGTGACTTTTAAAGCAAGTTTGACTTTGTTCTTAAATATTATTCACTAGAATGTGGATGGTTTCTTTTACGTAAATGATACAATTTTTTATTTTTTTTTATTGCTGGCATTTGTACTGTTAGCTTTATGTTTTTATTTGCCTATATATGGACAGCAACAGTGAATAATGACTGAGGCATTTGTGTCCTTGAAATGTTAATGTAGATGTCAGGACATTATATTTTTAAAACAGTTAGCTTTGAAGTAAAACTTTTTAAAGAACTACTGTATATACCCTACCCTGTTGAGGTCAGAATTTAACATACTGGCAGTTCTCTTCTTGGAATAAATTGATAAAATTGTGTATTCTGCAAGATTTTTCTACCAATATTTCTTATTCAGAACGCAGCCCATATTTTGCCCACATTGGAATACCTAAAACAAATCTGTGCTATTATAACAAAAAGCTGACATGTCTAAACAACGAAGATGACTCTTCAGTCAAAGACCAGAAGAGCTTATATACTGGTCTGTCGTCCATTGTCCATATGTCAGTTAGCACAAGTTTATTATCACTACTTCTCCTAAAGTTCTTGGATAATTGCCATGAAACTTTATGCACACATTTTATCATATGGTTAGTTTGTTCTCAATTAAAATGGTGCCATATGGACATCCAATATGGCTGCACAGTGGCCATTTTGAAAGTCTTTTATCGCTACTTCACCAGAATGGATAGTCATGTAACTTGGGGTTTTCACTAAAAGACCTCTAGGGATGTCTAGTTGGTCCTAAATGAAAATGGTGCTAATCCTATGTCTATTATGACCACCACATTGGCCATCATGAAAATCTTGTTATTGCTGTTTGTCCTAAACAAAAAGTAATATTGGCAATGGGTTTTTGCCAGAACACTATGATGTCTAGTTGTTCCTAATGAAAATGATGCAAAATCTGATGCCCAATTTTGCAACCACAGTGGCCAGCTTGAAAAAGCATATTGCTAATACTCCTGAATGAAAAGTAATATTGCCATGGGGTTTTGCCACAAGACTTGTGTTGGAGCACAATGCAAATGGTTTTGATCTGATGTCCAATATGTCCACCATAGCAGTCACCTTGAAACTACTATGGAATGGATGGTTGTATTAGTATAGGGTGTTGTGCAGACTTCCAATATGGCCACCACAGTGGCCATCTTGGTATCACAATTCCAGAATAAATAGTCATTTCATCATGGGGTTTTCACTGAAAGACTTCTTATGATGTCTAGTTGTTCATAAATGAAAATGGTACCAGTCTAACTTCCAGCATAACTGCCGCAACGGACAACCTAAAAATCTTGTTACCTCTACTTCTCTTGGATGACTAATTATATCAATATTGTGCTGTTACCATAAGGCTTCTTGCAATGTCTTGTTGGTCTTAAATGGAAATAGTGCTCATCTGATATCCAATATGACCACCATATCAGCCATCTTAAAAATCTTTATATTGTTTCACTTAAGAAAAGGAAAATCATATCAGCTTGGGTTTCCACAAGAAGGCTTCTTATGATGTCCTGTTGGTCATAAATGACAGTGGGTGACCATCTTGAAAATCTTGTTATCACTTTTCCTGCTGAATGCATGGTCATGTCAGCATCAGGTTTTCACTGATGGTGCTAATCTGACATCTAATACATTCACCACAGGAGCTAATTGTAAATCTTATTATTGTTGAAGAAGTTCAGAGACGGTTTCCACACTCAAAAGTTTAAAGTAAAAAAATGGTCTTATTCTTGAATTCCTGGAAATTCTTTCCAACTAGTAGAGCATCAGTCAATTGAACTGACTCTTAAAGATGATGAAAATTACATATTCAGGGTGAAAAAACAACAAAGGAATGTTTTGCTTGTGCTAAAAAAAATGCTGATTGATTTTGTTAATGAGGTCATGAAATGGCTTTGATTATCCTAATTTCATGTGGATTAACTGAAACTGTTGTATGCACCAGTTAAAATAACTTGCACACACCACAATTAATTATTAAGATGTTCCATAAATAAAGCAAGTTGAATGCTTGTTAAAGAAAATGATAAAAGAATACCAATTAATTCATTAATCACTTTAATAATGTAAGAGCATTGATTATCATTGTTCAGTTTAGTAGGATTTTATTTTTACTGCTGAAGAGTGTATAAAAGGAGACAAAGTAGCCATGAACATCAAATTGGAAAAAGTTTTTTTCAGCACTGTGAATTGAAATCATTTACAGATGGTTTCCTCTTCCAGTAAACTTAGAGGGGCTTACATTTATTTATAGTAGAAAAAGTTTTTAACATTTACAACATGTGAGTTCATGCATTCTTATTGTCTCAGTTTTATTCATTTGCAGATTTCCCCACGATAACTTTAGTTTGGCTGTAGTCAATTTGGTCCTTACACCTATAATAGCATTACAAATAACATCATTCCATAATTAAATATCTGGACCAATCTAAATGATTTGGGCTATTTAGGGTAATGATTGCCATAATTGGATTTGTAGTCAAAATCACTTCAGGCATTTTTGAAGGAAAATATGGATTACCTTTCAGATCTTCAGAGGTAAGATAGTTTGAGTTGATGGATATTTTTTCAGTGACGTTCTTTTGTCAGCAATAATCTTTCATTTATGAAACAATATGAATGTAGGACTGGTTCATACTTACATGGGTGGGGTTCTAAAGATGATTGGGACTTACCACCAGTGGCAGTACACATATACAATAAACCTACATTTAAACAAAAAGATAAACAAATGCCAGAAATGCAAGCAGAATTTAATGCAAGTGTAGAAATTAAATACTGTTAAAATATTATGTATTACTGTAGATTAAGATCAAACTGACTTTACGAAATATTGTACCAGTTATGTTAAATTTCTTATACTCTTTGCAGATATTGTCCATATTTGCCTTTGCTACAGCAGTGGGTGTACACACAGACCTAAAGTTTGATTTTGTGGATAGTACAACCAACACTACTGTTCATGGATCTGTGTACATAAAGATAGAGTACCCTTTCAAGTATGTAGATGGTTTGAAACATTTACTAATTTTAAGTCCTAGCTCTCACATTTACTTACTATTTAGACATTGTTTATACCCTACTTCAAGAGGTTAAGTTAGTATGTATGGTACATAATTCAAGTCAAGCATATTTCGCAACTGAAGAATTTGAACATAATTGACATCAATCTTATCACACACTCTAAACCTTGGATTTCTTCCACTGCTTTCAGTGGTTGGCTCTCCAGAGTGGTGTTCTTACTGTTTTCATTAGAATCATCACTAACAGCAACATCAATCCTGAACATTTTCGATAATTTCTGCATCCAGAACATGGTCTACCACTAGATGGTCATTATCATCAGCAAGCCATTTACACACACTTTCCCTTGACTGCACTAACACTCCAAATGCCCACTCATCATCAATACAGATGTTTCTAAAAAAAACCCATCAAATACATTGTTTCTGTTGACACTGATGTCACCGCTGCTATCCAGTCTGGTGCAAAATGCTTCTCTTAGTCCTTTTATGCAGCATTTAATAATGAAGCTGGGCACTTTAGCATTCCAGGATTTACCCCCAAAGATACACCATCTCTTTCCAAATCTCCTGAACTGGAATGTCATCAGAAATATCATTTTATTTTTTTTTTACTAGTTCTCATCAGCAGTTCATCTTACATACAGAAATTATGCCCAGATCAAGCAGCTGAATCCTGGAAGTGGAATTCTTCGAGAGGATTCTTTTATTTTCCCGTCCCTACTAACCAGGCTGGATATGGGTGGGTGGGCAGGGCATTTGTCTTGCAATTACATCAAGAAACAGTTTTCAAACAGGATGCTGCTTGAATTTTATGATACATAGTAATTATAGTTTGTGATTTCCCATTTTGTTGACACAAAAAATAGCAAAGTTACCTTCTCGATGATTTTCTTAAAACTTTCTTGTTTTGCTAGTTTGTTTCATTTTCACAGCCAGGCTGGTGTTAGGCATCATTTTATAACAAGTATGGTTTTATCACAAATATAAATCTGCTCCAGGGAATATCCATCTTCCTCGGTTATTCACTAAGTTGATCTGGATTGGTCTTAGTGGCTTCAGATTTCATCAGAAACAATCACCTGGAAAAGCTCATGTTGCTTTGGAAAACACCTACCATCCATTGATGCAAACTTTGAAGCTAGAATTTTGCCCATGCAAGTCACTGTGAAATTTTTATGCTTGTGCCTTTACAGTTGGTCCCAGTATTTTCACTTTAGTATGAACAAACAATTGTTACACAGTTGCATCAAGTCATGTGTCTCCGGCTAGTCTGGCTTTCTTTACATTTAATCCAGCACCATGCATTTCTCTTAGTTTGGCTTCTTCCCTCTTCCATCCTCAGAGGGTCAACTTTTGAACGCCTAGATCTTGTGCTAATTGCAGCCCTATCCAGGTTTTTAAGCTATTCTTTATCAGTAAAGGCTTTACGTTTCCGTGTACTGTTATCCATGGTAACGACTCAATAATGAACACTTGGATCACAAAAGCAAGAATATCTGTTGTAAGGAATGGGCTGAATTATTTGCAGATCAATGATTACAGGATGAATGACAACATGGTCAGATTCCTATAATTTGAACAAGCTTTTGCTGTGAGATTAACTTTGATGATAAGTAATTAGTTAATTAGGTAGGCAATTTAATTGATTTTTACATTCAAGTGTGAATCTTTCTTTGACCATTACATTGTTTGATGTTTTAATGATATTACACTGCCAATGACTGAGCAAACATCTTTTGGTAGTTGTTTATCCTTGATTGAGCAACAGTTGTACATATGATATATTGAAGACAAACACAAAGAAGACTTTTTTGCTTTGTTTTGTCATGGTTTAATAATAATTTGATTACCAATTAACATTTTAAAGAAATGATGACTCTCAAAATTAAGCTAAAATCAAAATGCAGTGATTGTTGACACAACTGAACTGATGACATTTTTCTCTTCAGAAATACAACATAATTTGCCATATTACACTAATTAATTTTTGCACTAAAATTTTTAGTACTTATGAAATTTGTAAAATTATTGTAAATTTTACAGAGGCATGCCACAGTTGTGTTATGTCCATTTTAGTGGCGAAATGGACCATGTTAAAGCTTGGTTTCATTGTACCATGTAAATTGAAATCAGTTACGAAGTTATTAATATTTACACTATTTCCTTCTTTACTTGGATAGGTGCCATACACAAATAGTTGTTTTAATAGCATTGTTTTAATAGCATTAATAGTTATCTAGTTAGGTCCTTCTTTTCCTATCAGGGCAGCAAGAACTCTCCACTTCTTGTCTTTGGCTTTTGATTTTGCTGCTTTGAAGGCAAGTGCCATCTGATTTAGGTCTTCAAGCATGGTCCTTCTCCAGGTCTTCTTTGGCCTGTCTCTTGTCCAATTTCTAAAGGTGGGAGTCCATTGCTATTATTTTCACTATCATTACATTACTGTATCTTTTCATTGCACTAGTCCCCAGTCCAAAGACATTATTCCCTCCTCCAATTAGTAAGGTCAAGAATAGAAAACAGCATGAGCCTTGTTTGATACCTTTGACTACTTAAGAATCAAAATATCATCCTTCTTTTTCTTGGACTTCATGCATTTATACCCTCATCTCATGTGCACTCAACACTTCATCAATTATGTTGTCTTTTGGCAATTCCACTGTCAATTTTAACCTTTTCATTTCTATAGGTCATAGACAAGAAGAGCTTATGTGATGGTCTTTCTTCTGTCATCCAGCCATTGGCACAAGTTTGCTACTCTTCCTAGACTACTTGGAGGAGTACGTACCACACACATTTCATCCCATGGTCTAGTTGGTCTTTCACGAAAGTGGTATTGCTCAGATGTCCAGTATGGCCACCACATCAACCATATTTTAAATCTTGTTATTGCTACTCATCCTGACCGGATGGTCATGTCCACATGGAGATGTCACTGTAAGACTTTGTATGGTGTCTAGTAGATTAAATTGAAAAATATGCTGATCTGACATCCAGTATGGCTGCCACAGCAGCCATCTTGAAAATGTTCTTAGCCCTGTCCTGTACATGTACTTCTCCTGAATGGATGGACATATTAAATGGGAGTTTTTACTAAAAGAGTTCTTAAGATATCTAGTTGGTCCTAAATGAAAATGGTGCCAATCTTACATCCAATAAGGCCACCATGGCAGCCATCTTGAAAACCTTTTTATTGCTACTATTCCAGAATGGATGGTCATATCAGCATGGAGTTTTCACAAAAAGACTTAAGATATCTATCTGGCCCTAAATGAAAATGGTGCTGATCTGAAGTCCTTTATGGCTGCCATGGAAGCCATTTTAAAAATCTTATTTTCACCACTACACCTGAATAGACAGCCATATCAGCATGGGATTTTCACCTTGGTTCTAAATGAAAATGGTACATTTGGACACTTGTACACCATTTGCATAGAAGTTCATTTTGATGCTAACAGTAAGCATTAGCCATTTTTAGCTGGTTTTCGTAAAACCCCACTAAAACAACAATGATTGATGTCAATTACTGTTACATCACATCACATGGTTGAGGAAATAGTTGTATTCTGCGATTTAAAGTAAATGGGTCAGATTCCACGCTATCCAAAATGGAGCCTGCAGATTTCATTAAAACATGTTCTTGAGTTTGGATGGTTAAAATTTGACTATAAATGCTTGAACAAGTAAAATATCGGTTCCATTATCAATGTATTCAACATTGATTTTTATTAATATATCAAATTCAGATTTATGTTGAATGTAACATATACTGTTATAAATTTTACACGCAGGCCTCTTTGCATAGAGTCAATTAGATAACAGGTGTTCTACTTATAGCACACTGCTGTCTGTGGCTTGGCACATGTATATCACCAGCCTACACAGTAACAGATGATGTGCTGTAAAGGGCTAACCATAGTATAGACCTTTTCAAGGCTGCTACTTTGGAAGCTGAGACCTAATAAGAGGACACATTCCTACTGTCTTTTTCCAAGATCTGAAGGATTGTCAGCTCAGATCCTTTACAACTGCTCCTGGCCAATCACACTCAGCCAGGAAGTACAGTAATGTGAATCACCCTCAGGGCCGTCTGCAAAGTTCTTTAAACAGATGAAGCCTCTGTCCAATTCATAAGCTCAGATTGAACCTCTTTTGACAGTCAGTTCAAATGCGCGGTTGCCAAAGAGCCCAAAGGAAGAAGTTCTTTAACCCTCCTTCCTTTTCTAAAGAGGATGGGCCTGTCCAAGGGACTCAAAACCCACTTTTGCCATGCATTCCTCTCCCAAACAACCGTGTAGGTGCTCTTTTAGGCCTCTTTTCAGAGGCTTAGTCAAACACAGATACGATTGGAGGGTCCTTTCCATGGTGAGTGAGAGTTACCAGTTAGTTCTGAGCACTTTCCCCTCTGTCAGTGGCCTGTGGGTTTTTTGTCCCCACCAATCCAGTCTGGTGAAATTAAAGAGATGCTCACCCTTTTACTGCTTTCTTCTGGAGGAACCTTTAAAGATGGAGACCACATCATTAATCCAGAATGCAAAGTGTCCATCCAATTGGGTGATCTCCATCGACCTTCAGGATGCCTACTTGCACATCCTGATATTTCCTCCAGTTTTCCAATTTCCACTTACTTCCACATCCAGAGTAATCACCCAGGTTATGGGAGGAGTAGAGGCATACCTCCAATTACTGTGAATTCCAATTCTCTAGTATTTTGTTGACTGGAGGATCCACAGTGTTCAGGCACAGTCTGTCCATCAGGGTCTGTTCCATTGCTAGTCTGCATTAACTTGTTTGGGTTTTTTGACCAACCTCAAGAAGTCAGATCTTATTCCATCTCAGGACTTAATTTATTTGAGGACAAACTTCCTCACAGACTAGAACTTAGCCCAGGTCCCACAGGACTGGATAGAACAAATCTTGATGGTTCTAGAGGCACTGCAAGCAAAGACACTTTTATCTATCCCAATTGGGAACCTTGAATGCCGCTGCAGATGTGGCACCTTTAGGATGTGTCCATATGTGCCTGCTACAGTCTCTCCTTCATGCATGGTGGAAACCACACAGAGATTTCCTATAAGCTCTGATTCCACTAAGACCTGATTTTCATCACTGCTTGTGTTGGTGAATGAATGGGGACAGAGTCCTGACTGGGGTCCCCATGCATGCACCTAACATTAACTCCTATCTGTTCGTCAACGCATCAGAGTCTAGTTGATGCACTCATTTATAACCAGAGGGTTTTGGATGAGTCATCCCTCCACATCAGCAGTCTAGAAATGAAGTCCATATAAGCTCTCTTTGCAGAGGTGCATAGTTAGAGTTAGGGGTCTGTGTGACATGATCTCCTCTGACAACACATCCATTGTAGCACATCTCTGATATTAGGAAGGTACACATACTCCTCATTACAGGTCTGGAACTGCTGGGCAACCTCAGAGAACATCGCTGTCTATGTTTACCACATTCTGGGAAAGAAGAATGTATTAGTGGAGAGTCTATTCAGAACAGGCAAAACCATTCTCACAGAATGGTCTTGTACACTGCTCCATAAATTCGTACTGTGAGGAAAGACTCTGGCAGACTTGCTTGTGACCAGGCTCAACAATTGACTTCTCTTTTACATTTCTCCAGTTTCAAACCAGAGAGCATGGGCAGTGGATGCAATCAGTTTCTGATTGAATCATCTGTTCGTGTATACCTTCCCACCATTCTCGAGTTATACAGAAAGTCAGAACTTGCACTACTCATATCATTCTCATAGACCCACTTTGGCCTCAACAATCATGGTTCAGTGCTCTTCAAGGCCAGCTGATAAATCAACCCATGTCCCTACCTTAGAGGAGGGATCTTCTATTGCAGAATGTGCTCCCCCCTACACAACAGCCCTCACATTCTCCACTTAAATGCTTGGCTCATCAGAACAAGTTTTCAAGCTGGTTGCCAGCTGCATTATTCAAGCCAGGAGACACTCTACATTCAAGGTCTATGATGCCAGGTGGAGAATCTTCTGTGATTGGTACAGAAGGAAATGTGTTGTTCCTAGCTGTCCCGCTGAGTTCCATCACTGAGTTTCTTTTGTTTCTTTTCAAGAACAAAGGAGAAACCTTTCTTTTATGAAACTAAAACCCCATTAAAGTTCTAGCTGTTGCTAGCAAGTGTGCCTCTTTAAATCACTCTTCCAAGAAGGATGTCATGAAGGCAGCATTTTGGTGATCACATATCATCACAGCACTGCACAGGCATTTTTTCTGTGGGACCAATAGTTCAGCACATGTGGTTCAGAGAGACATCAACAGTCAGTAAAGTGGATCTCTCCCTAAAATTTTGAGTACATTCCATTTTTCTCAGTTTTTGATTAGTTTCAACAAATAACCAACCCACCTGACAAATTTAGCTACATGGTAGTGATGGGTTATGTATTAATGTAAATATTTTTTCATGGTAAAACTTATTTTGATTATGTAATAATTACCTGTTGCCAGATGCCCTCCTCCCACCCCACTCTGATGTCTTGACATAGTCATCTATGATAAAGATGACTCTTTTGCTTATGGGCATGTCAGGTGCACAAGTTGACCATGTCTTATGGATAGTTCTCTTCTCTCTGGGAGGACATATTCATATCAAACTTTTGAGGTTTTTCGGCACACACTGGCAATGGTAAGTATTACATAATTAAAATTAGTCCTGTTTTCCCCCCCCCCCCATTAAAAAGTAGATTTCTCTATGTTTCTATTGTGTGTGTGTATGTGTGTGTTTTTAACGTAGCTTTAACAATTTTTCAGTCGTATTGCTACGATGCTTGCAGTGTGGCAGTTTATAGTGATGTCTAGCACTGGGGCATCATGCCGCAGACATGTAGCATGATGTCCCACCCAGTCACATTATCCTGACACCAGGCTGACCAGTCCTAACACTAACCTCTTAATGCTGAGTGCCAAGCGAGGCAGCTGTTAGTACCATTTTTGTAAATCATAGGTTTCTATTGGGAATGGACTTTTTGAGAACCGTCTTAGGGAAGGGATTGCCAGTCCCTTTCTCCAGGGAGAGAGGATCAATGAACTAGTCCAATCTCCAACCATGAGCAGAGATGGGATGATGAAGCGTTGGTCAGGAAATTCCCCTCCCAGGAAGGAGATTAGATTAAAAATAGTCCTGTTTCACTCCAAGAGCAAATATTAGATGAGAGGCTGTTGATTTTTTTGTGGATGCAGAGAAGTTCCTAGAAGAACCCATCACATCAAGTCCCTGTCATCTGTTGGGTTAGCCTTCTCCCCACCCAATGGGTCAACTGACAGAAGAAGAGGTGTGTGTCACACAAACCCATCAAATTAACAGTTTGTGCAAAACTTGTTACCAAGAGTGAATATAGAGTATATTCACTGTGTAATACTGACGTTGCAATTTTAAGGAATAGCATGTGTTCCTACAAGATACCCATGCCACGTGGAAAGCAAGTTGTCATGTATATGGTCTGTATTTTTGACAGACAGGAGGCAAATAAGAAAATGGCTTCTTGCTTATTTTTGAAAGATGTTAGCTATGTAAAAATCTAATAATTATTAATATAATTATTACTGAACTATCAGTAGTAAAGCAACTAAGTCTATTTTTTGTTTTTCTTCAGTGCATCCTGTATGTGATCCTTATGCAACCCAGAGTTAACAGTAGCCAGCAGATGTTTGCTCAGTCATCGGGCATGCACAACCATGCACCAAACAATTTGGTGGTCAAAAAATGTTTCTCACCCAAATTAATAAATCAGTTAATTTACCTGCCTATGTAAGGAATAGAAAGGATGACCAAAATGCATGCCTGCTCAATCAACTGTTACACATGTACACACTTATGTACCAAGCTGTGACATTGTTAAAATAAGTTTTATTATCTGAAGTTATTTTCAGGAGCAGTTTTGGCCCATTTCCACATGCATGTACACCCCCCCGCCCCTTACCTGAGTAAACTCCATAAAAACAAATATAACCCCACAATATGTCTTGCATTTAAATTTTGCAATAATCTGATAGCTATACCCATATGTTTAAAATTTGACTCGGTCCTCTTTTACCTCTACTGGTCATAGACCAGAAGAGATTATGGAAATGATCTGTTGTCTGATGTCCATCCATCCATTAGCACAAGTTCATTATTGCTTGTCCACCTGAACAACTTGCAGGGTTGCCTTGCAACTTTACACACACATTCATCCCATGGTCTGTATGGTCCATAATGAAAATGGTGCTGCTTAGACATCCAGTTTGGTTGCCACAGTGGCCACCTTCAAAATTGTTATCGCTACTCCTTAATGGATGGTCATTATCAACATGGGGTTTTCCCGGAAAGGTTTCTTATCATGTCCTTAATGAAAATGGTGCTGCACTGACATCCAGTGTGGCAGCTATGGCAGCTATCTTGAAAAGCTTGTTATTGCTTTTTCTCCAGAATGAAATGTTATCAACATCGGGGTTTTCACTACAAGACTTTTTAGCTGGTGCTAAATGAAAATGATAATTTCACTCTAATATTGAAAATATTGTTATGGCTGCTCCTGTATGTATGGTCATATTAGCAGAAGGTTTTACAAGAAGACTTCTCAATGTGTCTTGTTGGTCCTAAATGAAAATGGTGCCAATCTGAAGTCCAGTATGGCCACCTTGACAGCCATCTTGAAAATCTTGTTAATGCTACACCTGAATGGATGGTCATATCAACATGGGGTTTTCTCAAAGGTGGCACAATACAGATATTAAGTCACAGATGTTGTTTGTATTTGCAACATGCACAGTGGAAAGAATGTTGGCATACCTTGATGCTAGTTTCGTGTACTGTGGCTGAAAATTATTTGCATATTGTACTTGTGGAAATTGTATGTGATCTAAGCACACAATTAACCAAAATGGCTGCTCCCATGTGCTCAAAAAATCAGTCTGAACTAGTCCAAGTAACATTGACTTTAGCATTTACTAAAATAGGAAAAACAAATTTTGTCAGATTAGGCAATACCAGTTTCAGACAAATGCAGTGAATGAATTACAGAATCAAAATATATATAAGAAGTCAATTGTTAATGGCTTGTTTTTCTTCTTTTTTAACCATTTACCTTTGAAGTCTAGGAATGAACATGACTGAGCGGAGCTAGCAGTTGTTTTATAGGTGCACATCTGAAGTAAAGCCAAGCTATATACTGTTAACCCAAATTACACCCATCAATCATATACCAAATTAAAGGGAATTTCACCTTACAGTAGCTTAATCGACACTGCTGTTTTTTTTTTTTTTACAAAATTTGACAGAAGCAAACCTTCTGCCTTGGAGATAAGTAGCACCTGATTGATGGGAATTTCATGTAAAGTTTGATGGTCAAATTTTATTTGAGCTGGTCCCAAATCTAGACTTGACAGATATTAATAAACATTTGTTCTTGTAGCTAATGTCTTTTTTTAAAAATTTCAGCCAAGGCTACACATATTTTGTTCTAAAGCTCTGACATACGATACTGACACACTGCAACAGTTTATTTCAAAAACATTGTATGCAGGGTACGTAGTACAGACCCAGGAGCAATAGTTCAATTATATATTTCTAGGAGACAGGTTGACACACCTTTTGTTTTTATGCTTTGTGGCTGTAGTGTTTAATCCATTGAGAAAACATAGTGACCAAACAAATGCATGGGGTAATTATGGACAACTTGTGTCCAATGTCCGATGTGTCAAGTTAGCAAACAATGATTAGACAGTCTTGAGCTCCTTTGATGGGCATGTCTAGCAAATGTAATATTATATATATATATATATATATATATATATATATATATATATATATATATATATCCAGTAATCACTTCATAAATTCTCATCATATTTGGCAACAGCCATTAAGACTCTAAGGAATTCATTCCACAACATGCTTGCTCTATTGACCTGGTGGTATAGATCAGTGACAGAGAAAATTGGCATGAATGTTTTTCATTTCTGTATATTTTCTAAAACCTTTATGAATTCTCTTTGTACTTTGGACAGATCGTTCTAACTTAAGGCCAAAACAGTAATTTTGCATCACACCCACACATTTATCTTCATTTGCATATACATGTACAGGGCTCGAATTTAACACAAATTTCTTTGTAGCCAGAAGGACTAGTATACTGAGAAATTTACTAGTCCTGCCAAATCTTTACTACTCCTGTCCACAAAATAATGTTACACACTTGTATTGAGATTAACAACAATTTTATTTCATAAATAGCATTGTCATATGAAATGCAGAAGTACAGAAGTATAAATCCTGCTTCAAATCATCAATCAGTCAATTCACATTTCTTGTTTCTCAAGATAATCTGGATCCAATTCCAGAAAGGGATCCAGGTGTCCTTTCTCGTCCTCCACCTGCACTCTGGGTCCATATGGGGTTTGTTCTGGTCTCCTTACCTGTCTTCCTGAAACATTCCACAAATGTATTGCTGGTGATGGATCATATGTTGGAATATCATTTGTATGGAACATTATAAAGAGGAGGTTGGACAGAACCCAAGGTCGCAAACATGATCTCCAGTCACTTTTCACCATTTTCATCTCTGAGAAACCCTTCTCAGCATCAGCAGAGTGAGCTCGGATTGTCAGGATAAGGTCAATCAATGCCAGAATATTCTTGCAGTCAGCAGCACATGATTTTACAACTGTGGGCCAAGTCAAATGTGTCTTTAATTCCATCTGCACCAAGAAGTGCCAAATCTGTGCTGTGTAACACTTCCCCTAATAAAGAAAAAGAAAGATTTATGTAATAAAGCTTTCTTTTTACCATATGTTAATTATACATGAGGTAAAACAAAATTGCATAAGAAGAACTCTTATGAATTATACAAAGTGCACATGAAATAATATTTCTATACACGGGAAAGTGTATCTACAATTATATTCTTTTCCCTCGATGTGCCTGGTGTCAAGATTATCTTGTAACAACAAACTCCACCTTAATAATCTTTGATTTTTATTTTTCATCTTGTCGATGAAAGTAAGGGGGTTGTGATCACTAAACACAACAACCGGAGAAGGAGCTGAACTAATGTTAACTTCAAAATGCTGTAATGCCAATATTAAAGCCAAACATTCCTTCTTGATTGTTGAGTAATTTCTTTGGTGCTTATTTAATTTCTTCGAAAAATAGCACACTGGATGATCAACACTATTTCTATCTTCTTGAATCAATGCTGCTCCAACCTCAACATCACTTGCATCCACAGATAGTTTAAAAGATTGATTGAAATTTGGAGCTGTAAGAACTGGCGAACCTTTAAGTATGGCCTTTAACTTGTCAAAAGCCTTAGGTATCTTCTGATTGGATTTTCCTACCATTTGACAAGTATGACAAGATCTATGTATTTACAAACATCACTTTTGATTTTTGACCAATAAAAGTGAGTCAAGATCTTGTGATAAGTCTTATTAATCCCTAAATGACCAGCCAGAGGAGTTTCATGGGCCAGACTAAGTATTTCCTGTCTGTAAGATTTTGGAACTACACTCTGATAGTGCACTGACCACTCGTCACCAGCAGGTACCATTTTTTCATAAGAATTCCATTTTTAATGCAATAACAGACAGGTACTTCAGTGGCTTCAGTTTCACTAATGGCCCTCTGAAACAAACAGGAGATCTCAGGATCTTACTCCTGTTCGACGACATGTGATCGTTGTTTATCACCCTGATTAGATAAAAGAGAATGAGTATTTAAAAGAGGATCACTGTGATCAATACCTTTCGATTGATCCAAACAAGGAGTGAAAGTGACCTCATCAAAAGCCTGACCAATACATGTGTCAGCTAAAGGAATACTTTCCTTATCAAAATCATTCTCAAGAGCTTTCTTTGCCATTGCTCTAGTAACTGTACAAGCTGGGTATAAATCAGGGAATTCTTTTTCAATTGGATCAACTTTTTGATCCAAAGAAGGCTTGTCAGTTACAAGTGGATTAACCACAACCTTGTCTCCAGCTTGGTCATTGCCTAGTAACAAATGAATGCCCTCAATGTGTAAAGAAGACACTGTTCCAGCTGTCACAAGTCCTTAAACTAAGTCTGATGACAAATTTACAGAATGGAGAGGAACATTAACAAAGCCGCACTCTACTCCCTGAATGAGAACACTCTCATTAGAAGAAGACTTCTCAGAAAAAGGCAAAGTACCTGATAATAAAAGACTCTGAGAAGCTCCTGTATCCCTCAAAATTTTAATAGGGATAGGATTGGCCAAATCACGCAAGAGTGATATAGAACCCTTTGACATGAATGGTTCATAATTCTCCTTTATAAAATCAGATGGGGGTTTATGAGACCCAACAAATGTATTTCTTTCAATACATGACCGTGACCTTGACCTCTTAGAAATAAGAGCATTTGGGATAGGTCTATCTTGATTCTGATGCTTATATTTCATTTTGAAGCAATCAGAAATAACGTGGCCTTTCTTCCTACAATAGGTACACGTAGGAATAGATAAGGATTTTGAATCAAGCTTATCAGAAACTTGAATTTTAAAAGTTGTGCCAGACTGAGTTTTAGAAGGAGTCGTATTAGGCTAAAATACCTTTTTACCAGTAGACTGCTGAGTGAAAGACTTGCCTACAACAGAAACTTTATGAGTTAAGAAATACTTATCAGCAGCATGAGCAGCATTTTCCAAGGTTTTGATCTGATGCTCTTTTAAGGATAAGTCTTAATGTTGCTATGGACACAGTTCTTGAACTCTTCAAGTAATACAAGTTGTTTGAGACTTTCATAATCATGTTCATCTTTCTCGGCTAAGCACCATCTATCAAATAACTGCTCTTTTTCGCTTGTGAATTCGACATGAGTTTGTCCAGCATCTTTTTTATAGTTCCTATTTGCCAATAAGCCTCAGGGACTAACTCATAACCCTTTAAGATGCATTCTTTAACCAAATCATAATCAGCACTTTGATGAATTGACATTGAATGGTAAATATCACTAGCTTTACCAGTAAGTACACATTGTAATAACTGAGTCCAATGCTCCCTTGGCCATTTCAAATTTTCAGCAACTTTTTCAAAGCGAGAAAAATATTTGTCTACTTCTCTTTCTCTAATAGGGGACACTAACCTGATATTCTTTGTAATATCAAAACCTGAATTTGTATGTGGAGTGTGAATGTTCTTGTCATTTGCCAGCTCTGTTTCTTTTAACTTAATTTGAAATTCCCTTTCATCCTTCTTTTTTTGTATTTGCATCTGTCTCTATCTCTCCCTCTCTTCAAATTGTAACTGTATTTGTTTATCTTTCTCCCTCTCCTGTCTCTCTCTCTCCTCTTTCTCAAATTGCAACTGCAGTTGTTTTTCTCCCTCCTCTTTTTCAAATAACATTTGTTTTTCTTCTTTTTGTAAATGCATTTGTTCTTTTTCTTTTTCCAATTGTAGCTGCGCTTGCCTTTCTCTCTCCTCTTTCTGAAGCTCGAGGTTTCTTAACTCCAGTTCCATCTCATATTTCATTTTTAATTCCTTTACTTTTATGTCAGAGTCTGATACAGACTTACTAATCAAACCCTAAACACTTTTATCGAAAACTTTCTTTTCTACCAAACAGTGGATCAAAATGATTTTTATTTCTTGCTTCGTTAAGGAAGATTTTGCCTCAGAAAGATCGTATTTTCTGGCAAGTTCAAGCAATTCATCTTTTTTCAAAATATCCACTAGGACTAGAAAGAAAAGTCTCCACTTTTGATGACATTGTGAAAAAAAGCCTGTTGATTCCACTAAAAATTTCAAACAAAATATGAAATAGTACTTGGGATTTAAAATGTTCTGAAAACTAGGGGAATTAAAATTTTAAAAAACAATTTTCTGAAATATTTTAGCCAAAATTCATATATCCCAAGGACGAGAACCCCAATTTTCTTTGTTACGTATAGGCTCGTACAAAAGTAACAAAAGAAAAGAGTGAAGCCAACAAGCTTTGTAAATTTAACAAAATAATTTATTTCCCTAGAAAACAAGGTAAAAATGTGAAAAAGGACTTACAGTTTGTGAATATAATCCAAAAATTAATCCTAGAATTTAAAAATATACGTCCTATCACTAAAAAGTTCTAATTGAATCCAAGTTCGAATCTCAATGATGTTCCAAGATGGAAGGCAATGACGTCCTCTATAATCAGTTTTGTGCTGATGTGTCAACAGTTCCTTGTTGAGTCACCAAGAATATAATTCCGGCTTTTGAATTCCGAATAATTTTAGTAAATGTCAAATCCAGTAAAAAAAATTATCATTACAATAAAATGTAATGAAACAAAAATAAAATAAAAAGGAAATTTAAAACTAACACACAAATAATTTAATTACATATACGTAACAATATATTGAATTGTTTTTAAAACCTTTCTTTTTTTCTTTAAATGGTTACCTTTTGTAATCAAGATACTGTGCTAAATAAGGAATTTTTAATAAATCTGGGATAATGATGTTTTTTTTGTATTTATTTTTAAATATTTGAATATACACCTACTTGCTGTAGACTAAACTCTTGAATATGTCCCATTCCAATTCCACTGCATCAGCATCCACACCTGCACTGACAAGCACTGGCCGGAAATGGTCCACCAAAATTGCAATGCCATCATCACCAAAGTTAGTATTAAACCAAAAAGTTGCATTTTAAGAAAAATATTTTAGTGCTGAAGAAATATGATGTCTTTAACATTTGGACAACATCTACACATTTTTGTTATGGAACCCCAACTAAATTACTACATAAATCGATATATAAAAATATGAAAAGGGGCAAAACATCAACTGTCTGATGAAAACAGTAATTGGAGATCACCTGAACTGTCTAGTAAAGTTGGCCATATCTTGAAGTCTGCTATCTTGCATGCACCTTAACACCATCATGAACATCACTAAATCTGTTCTCAAGACATGAGATTAAGGATGTTGTCACTTCCTCTCTGGTCCTTTGGATCAAATCATCTTCACTAAAGTCTGCACCTGTCAGCATAGAAATACTGCCAAGCTAAGTCAAGGGCCATTCCTGTAAATTATGCAGGGGTTTGAACAACATACTTGACTGTTGTAATAAAAATGTAAAAGTGTACTATGACAATTTATATTCTTAGAACAACTGGAATGACATGAGTATTAAAACCATAAATGATTGTATTTACCTGATGATGTTTTTATTTATTAATTACAAAATTGCAATTACAGTATGTAAAGAACAATATAATAAACATTCTGTGAGAAAAACGGTAAAATTAATTTTGCATATAATCTGATCACTGATAGTATGATTCAAGTAAGTAATTAACAGTCTGCAGATGAGGAAGAAAAATTAGCTAAGCATACTTGAATTTGTACTTCTTTTCAAAATGGCAATGGTGGCATCCATCTTCTGCTTGATGTCAGCAACTGGAGCACTTGTGTCTTGCAGCATTAATGACAGTTTGGACAGAAGTGATATAGCATCTGTTACTTGTCTAGGCTCGTACAAAGTAACAAAGAAAAGAGTGAAGCCAGCAAGCTTTGTAAAATTTTAAAAAAATAATTTATTTCCCTAGAAAACAAGGCAAAAATATGAAAACAGACTTACGGTTTGTGAATCTAATCCAAAAATTAATCCTAGAATTTAAAAATATAAGTCCTATCACTAAAAAGTTCTAATTGAATCAAAGTTCGAATCCCGAAGAAGTTCCAAGATGGAAGGCAATGACGTCTTCTATATCCTGTCCTGTATTGATGTATCAACAGTTCCTTGTTGAATTTTATGAATCAAGAATAATATTCCGGCTTTAGAATTCCGAATAATTTCCAATAAATGTCTTTATCCAAGAATTTTGATGAGCTCTAGTATTTTCCAGGGAATGTAAATTATTAAATCCAAAAAATAGAAGAATTTTAAATCATACTGGCATCAACATTAAAAACACCTTGTGCTCTGAAGGTGTAAACTACGACTGACTATTTCACTATAAAATATCTGTTTTAACCCTTAACTAAGACACAGTTTATACCCCATGATGGGTCACGTGATCACTTAATCCGAATAACGCAGTAAAATAATGTCAGTTAGCACATAGGCTATTTACAGGTTCGATTGTACTGAACGAATCTTTCTATAAGATTCAATAATAAAAAGTTGTTTACAAATTAGAGCTAACACGCAAGCCAAGTATGACCTTGATTGCAACCAATGATTTTCACTCTGTGTTTACAAATTCTGAATCAAGGTCAGGAACTAGGTCAGCTAAAAATACAATGTAGCAACACTACTGCGTTTTAAATCAAGCTAAAAAGAAAACTGAATTTTCCGAAAATAATGTCAAATCCAGTGAATAAAGTTATCATAAAAATAAAATAAAGAAGAATTTAAAACTAACACACCAGTAATTAAATTACATATACGTAACACATCTGTCATGAACAGCATAAATTTCAACATAGCAGGTTCTCTCATTATTTTCAATAAACCTTTGGCCTTTCCAAGTGCATCTGATATAGCTCCTTTCTGTGAATGAAGCTGATAACAAAAATAACTTTTGATGAAAATCTAATATTACTTCTTAGTTCAAAATATATAGATGTAATAACATAATATGGATAAAAAATAAATAAGCAGTAGTAATAAACATACCCTTTTAATATAAGTTAGAAAATGAAAGCAATTTTTACAATTAAAGTTTGTACAATTTGTTACGTGTAGGCTCGTACAAATGTAACAAAAGAAAAGAGTGAAGTCAACAAGCTTTGTAAATTTTAGCAAAATAATTTATTTCCCTAGAAAACAAGGTAAAAATATGAAATAGAACTTATGGCTTGTGAATATAATCCAAATATCAATCCTAGAACTGAAAAATAAAGTCCTATCACGAAACAGTTCTAATTGAATCCAGGTTCGAATCTTGATGACGTTCCAATATGGAAGGCAATGACGTCAGATGAGGTTGTTGTACTGATGGCAACTATTCCTCGCTGAAACACAATTTATAATGTTCTGTGTAGAATTCCAGAATAAATTTCCACCGAATGTCTTTTTTCCAGAATTTTCATAAAGAAAAGCACTTGTGTTGTTTTCTAGAGAATTTAAATTATTAAATCCCCAAAAATAGATGAACTTCAGAACAAACTGGCATCAACAATAAAAACACCTTGTACCCTCAAGGTGTAAGATACGACTGGACAGATCTACTAGCAAATGGCTGTTTTAAGCCTCGATTTTAGATCACATGGTGGCTCACGTGATGGGTTACGTGACCACTAATTTGAACAGCTCAGTAAAAAAAATAAATGCCATTTAACACATAGGCAAGAATAGCCCTATCTAAGAATCAGATTCTCATGCTGGAGAAATAAAAAAGAAAGCCTGTTTACAATTCAGCTAACACGTGGGCCGAAAATGACCTTGGTAATAGCCAATCATTTACGCGTAGTGTTTACAAACTCTTTGAACCAAAGTGAGCTAAAAATAGTGCTTAAGTCATACTTTTACATTCTAATCAGACTGATATTTTTTTCAAAAATATCAAATCCTGTGAAAATAATCATTACAATAAAATGTAAAACAAAAAATAAAAAAAAATTTAAAAGCTAACACACAAGTAATTAAATTACATATACATAACAAACTAAACTTATGAATTGAACATATGCGAGTGACAGAGTTGTGCAGTTAAAGCTGCATTTTATATTTTCAATGGGTATTTAAGTTTTAAATAAAGATTAATACCTGTTCAAGGTGGTTCTTGGTGGCTCTATATGGCCATAGAACACAATTAATTTTACTGTATATTCTCTACATTTGTTTCTCAGTAGTGAACTTTCCACTGTGTGACAATCAATACAAATCGTATGTTAATCTAAAATGCCTTCAAAGATGACTTTACGGTGAAGTTCTTGTCAAGGGTTGACCTGCATTTTTTTGAGAGGCTGAATTGTAAACAAAACACCATGCAATGGAACACAGATTTCACTTCCGGATCATCACCAAGGCCTTATTACTCACTGTGCACTGTCGCCGAAATACACACAGACAACCACACCATAAGCTCATGTTCTAAAGAATAAACAATTGCCTTTAAATCCTTACCAAGAATGCCTAAATCTAACTCTTGTATCACCACCAAACAGAGACAGGAAAAAATGATTTAAAAATAGACTGGGACTACATTCGTGGGTACTGAACCGGAACTATTAATTGTGACCTGAGGCCATATCCCATCCAGAAGTGTCAAGAGCTCTCTCAGTGTGTGGTAACCAGCATGTGCCTCCAACCCTGCTTGGCATCACTGGTGATTCATCTAGAGCAGCAAATGACCTCTTTAAATTACTTCTGTTAAGGGGAATGTTGTGGTAGTAATAATACAGTTCCATCAAAAGAGTGTTCATCTTTGTGTAACAGGAGGTTTTTGTCACTACATCTTTATATGCCAATTCAAGCCAATGTTCAAAGCAGTGAATACCCTGTAAAGCTGGTTGGATGTTTTTCAGTTTAGATACAACTCCAGCATTGTTGCCCATCATTACACTTGCTCTATCACTACCAAATGCAGCAATCTTATTCTGCCAATTAGTGATTAGCATTATCCAGCGCAGTTAGGTGATCACTTTCAGGATCCCTTCAGTATCTGCCTTCTCTACACTAACAGTTGCTAGGAACGATGATTTAATCTCTCCTTCTTTGCAAATTCTTAGATGTACAATTTCCTCCTCCTGAATTGAACTGTCAGTACAACCGTCGCACACTACTGCAAGAAACCTTGCTTCATTCACACCTTTGACAAATTTCTGCCTTTCACTTTCAGCCATGTTGTGAGTAAATGTAACGACCTGTTTATCATTCCTGTAAGTCTCTCCAACATCAACTCCTTTCATCTCATCCAGCTGACACATCCATACAAAATCAGTGAAGGGTCTTCTGTTCTTTACAATAGCATGTGCATTTCTAAACAAATTCCAATTTAAACTTTCCAAGATCTTACCAGTGGTTGATTCTTCTGATGGTATCTGCATAGCTGCTTTTCTCTCTGAACTCTTTTTGTGTTGCCCACAGCTTTCATGTACGTTTACTGATTAAATTTTAAAGTTCGAACAACCCGCAACAAAACTGGATGTTTTCTCTGTGTTTTTGTTTTTGCGAATTCCATACACCAGTTATACCGCACAACGTTTGATTATGATTTTCCCTATCATAAGAATTATTCCTCTCTTTTATATCATTTTCATTCAACTTTTGCTTTTTTTTCCAGTGGCTGAACACCTTCTATAAAATGCCACATTTTGCCTGTCTTATAAGGAGCAAATTGTGCCTCGTTTTGAAATACGAGATGTTATATTATAGCTGACACGAATTATTAAAGTAAGAAAAGGAATGGCGCAGTGTCCGTTATGTAAGAAAGTCAGAGCAAGAAACACATTTCAAAACGCATGCCTTTGCCCCCCTCCCCCCTAAAAGTAAATAGCTTCTCCCTAATAAAAACTTGACTTCAGCGGATGTTCTGCATGATCAAAGCAGTAGCTGTTGTAAACACTTATAAAATATTGGCATCAGAAGATAATGTTAGTTTCAGCTTGAAAAAGGTGTGTTCCTATCAAACGAAGCCCCTGACTCTGCGCGTTGTATTTAACAGCTCCAGTTACGGTCTCATCATTAATAGCTTAAGTTTGGTAATTGTTCCTAATTAATTGGACCGCAATGTATTGTTGAAATTAATAATAAGGCAAAAATTTTCAAATCTTAGATGCTTATGCTCAGAGATTTTAATTCTCAACAAATGTACGGCATTCTGAATGGATATCTCCACGTGTATTCAATTATTTGTTCATTCTTGTAAGGGAAAAAATATAAACACTATTCTTATCATTATAGAAAAAGTAGTTGTATGGAAAGGATGTGTCAGTAACGTAATCGTAATAAATTGATCTAATTTTTATAATTATTTCGATGCAAATGTAAAAATATGCAGTTTCCCGTTTGTGACTATTGGAGCGTTTGGCTAGCAAGCAAAAAAAAAAACCTTAAACAAACAAACATGCAGACTAATTTCTTTGAATAGTTTTTGCCATGTTCTTTTGTGTGATGTACCGCTTTGTAGTTTGTTACTATGGTCGAGTGAATAAAGTGTGATACCATGTCATTTTTCATTTAATTCATTAACATATTAATTAGGATCAGTTACCAAACTTCTGTTATTAATGACAGGACCATAATTGGTGCTGTTAAGCGAAATGCACAAAATCAGATGGCTTCTTGTTATAGAAACGCACCTTTCCGAGGCAGAAACTGGCTTCATCTTCTCATGCTAATATTTTATGACTGTGTTTACAATGGCCACTGCTTTGATTCTACAGAACATCTACTGAAAGCAAGGCTTTATTAGGGAATGGACTAACAAATGCTGACTGTTGATAACCAAAACTTACTAGCCCATTGGATTATTAACATTATGAAAGTTACTAGTCCAACAGGAAATCTACTAGCCTTGGGCTAGCGGATTACCTCTAATTCGGAGCCCTGATGTACTACATTAGCTTGTTAAGGCTTGTTAAGGCTGAAAGGTGTAATTTTGCATCATGTGCATGTACCCTTCTTCCAGGCCTTTGACATCGTCACAGCTCATGATAGACCCAAGTGGGTGGCATTAGAAAAAACAACAAGTATGTAGCTTTACAATGCTGAAGTATTGTTAACATTCTATGTACATATACATCTGTAAAAAAAACATGAAATTTTGAGACCAGATTTTCTTTAATCAAAATAGCTGTGGTTCCAGGACCTGAATTTTTGTCTGGATTTTAGACTTCCTCATGTTAAATCTAATAAAACAAACCTGGTCAAACTTCTTATGGACAATACAGACCATTGCAGATCTTAGGGTAAGATGGTAATTTGGGGTAAAAGAGGACAAGTGGGAAACAATCATGGGTCCAAAAGCCAAAAAAGAATAAAGAAAGAAAAAAAACCTACTTGAAATTTCACTCATTTTGTCATGCATGGATCTAATAAGAACAATCCAAAACAACTTCTCTTGCATATCTAAGCAACTATTGATATGAAAGTCTCTCTGAATCAGACATGCATGGATTCAGTTGAAAATAACAAGAAAACTTTTTCTTTCTTCCACCGTCTTAAGTGAAAATAACCTCATGGATTTAATAAGATAATATACTGGGAAAAATTTCACCACTGACACTAAATTTGAATATTTCTTGCTTATTTCTTCGCTTCTGAATTAAAGGTGTTAAAAGGTTGCAATAAAATGGAATTTTTGTGACCAGATTTTATTTATTCAAAACATAGTTTCAGGGCTGGAGGTTTTGTCAAGATTTTAGACTTCTTGTTAACACAGAGGGATAAATTTCACTAACATTACTAAATTTGTTGAAGTGGACCTTACCAGATTTCACACAGAAAGTTGAACCTTTGCTGATGTTAGTGTAACATTGGAATTTTGCCAAAATTGACCATGTTGCTGATGTGTGGGCATAATAGCTGCTCTAAAGTAACTTCTATTTCAATGAACCTTTCGTACCCTAAGGGACCCCATGAGATAACACATAGGTTACCTGACTGGTAAGTATGCAAAGTGATGGTCAGTTTGTGGTTTTAGCTACTAACAATGTTTTTATAGCTTTTCTATTAGTTCATTGTGGCCCCTCGCATTTCAACAACTGTAAAAAGAACAAACTGGATTAGCTGTTTCCTTTGTTTTGCAACAGCATCTGGGGGTCTAATAGCTACTCAAAACAACTTCTATTATATGAACATATCTAATTCAACTATTGATATGAAAGTCTTTCTGTATCAAGCATGCTTGGATTCAATTGGATATAAGAAGAAAACCTTTTTCTACCCTCATCTTAAATGAAAAATAACCTCCCAGCCTTTATGAGTTAACACCCTGATGGATTTTGCTCCTAAAAGCCAAGACAATTCATTCAGCAAACTCTGCAAGTTAGATGAAATTTCTCTTCAGCAGCAAACACGATGAATTTATAAGAGAGATAATCATTGGTGACAGAGAACAAAAAGACAGAAATGCACAACTTTGGTGTTGGATATGGTGGCCTCTCATTAAAGAGGGGTTTTATAAGAGTGGGATCACTAAAAAAAGAACTTGATATTTCTTATCTAAAACATATTGTTTATCGCTATTACTGTTATTTGCCATATACCATATATACTCAAGAGCCCCACTGCAAACCACACAGACCCAGATTTGCCAGTGCATAATGTGCTGGCAGATCTGGGTCTTTGCAGTTTGTTTGGAGTAATCGGTAGAACAAACAACACAGACCCTGATCTGCAGGCGCATTATGCTATAGCAGATCAGGATCTTTGTTGTTTGCAGTTTGACTCCTCATCTAAGCGAGTATATGCGGTAATTTAAGTTTTAGCTGTACTTGGATATCAGATGTATGTGTCTGCTTTAATTTACATCTTCGTTTTGTTTCCTTGCAGCCTGGAATCATCTGACCCATGGGATATTACATGTAATACAAGTGCAGGCATAAAAACTCAGAAGTTTACCTTGCTCCAGGGACCAAAGTCAGCAGCAGAGTTCTTTGTCTTTGTTGGTGTGATTGTTTTCCTGTATTGTCTTGCAGCACTTGTCCTGTACATCTTCTTTGATAATATTTACCGAAGGAATAACATTTTCACTATTGCAGTAAGTGACATTTGTCTTTTACTGTTGTTGTCAGGAAGAAACATGTACTAATGATTATATATGATAAGCCACATGCACATCAAGTAAAGCTTAACTGTATAGGTGGAATATCATTGTTGGGATTAAATTGATAACACAGTCAAACCTGTGTCTAGCAAACATCTCTAGAAAATTGACCTTTCAAGGCAGATGGCTGTTTAATGGAGGTTGATTCCCACAGTAATTCTGTGCAATGGATCATTAAATGTTGGCATTTTAAAACAGATGATTGTGTAATACAGATGACCATTAAAATTGGTTTCACTGTATTTGATTTTTACCTCCAGTAATCATAGACCAGAAGAGCTTAAGGGATGGTCAGTCATCTGTCATCGATCCATCTGTTAGCACAAGTTTGTTATTGTTTCTTTTTCTAAATTTCATGGATGATTGCCATGATACAACACACACACACACACACACATTCTTGTATTTGGTGGATATCGAGGACGCAGGTATGGAACCACATACCGAGAACATTTGTTCTAGTGATCTTAGAGCGAAAAGAAATACAGTTTCTGGCAGTAAATTAATAGCAAATGGTGATGTATCAAGGAGGGAACTGTATTATCAATTCAAAGGAATATGAAATTTAGCAATGCAAGCGAGGACACACATTTACACAAACATTCTGTATAATCCATGCAAACTAAGGACACACATTTGACTATTGACTACAACATGGAAACCGTAGACAATGTGATGTCATGGCCAGCTGTGACTCCCATTATCTTGCAGAATGAAAATGAAGAGAATCATTATTAAGCCGTACATGAACTGTTCAGACTAAGAGGGTTGGTACACTCAAACGTAATTGTGGTTTATTTTTTTAATCTCAGAAATATCTTTAACCATTTCCAGAGTAAAAGGCCAATCACATTCTGATTATCCCTTCTCTGAGTAAGGCATCAGTCTTTAATTGTTACTTCATACAACAATGTGGCAGGCTGGTGATTCCATACTGTTCATAGATGTGTTTAGACGGAAGCACAGTACTGGGATTGTTAATATGCTTAAGTATCAAAACTTGTATTGTTATATTGTGAGTGTGCATAAATTGATAATATCAAGAACAATTTATATATGACATGAACCTATTCTACTAAATCTTAAACCATTATATAATTCATGAAATCTGAAACTGATTTTCTTTGTTGGTATTATGGTCGAATTTGATTTAATTGTTTCACAATAGTTAATATGTTTGAAGACTTTTTCATTAACTTTGACCTAAGAATTTAATAAACGCTTTTACACTGATTGTCTGTACTATTCTTTAACCCTTTACTTCATACAAGCGCCTTTGGACACTTCTACTCCATTCGCATGGAAGCGCCTTTGGACGCCTCTACCCGATTCGCATATAAGCTTTGCATCTGCAGGAAGAACAATGTGATAGATTTTGTTGGTATTCAACCTTATTCTCAATGCCCGAATTTGTTCTAGATGAGATTTTCTTTGCACGAGGAAATTGCATTATTTCTTCTGTTTTGAAGATAATATCATAATGTCCTCCACGTGTAACTGAGACACGAAATTGGTAATAAGATATTTTCAAATCATTCATGTTGTACAAAACTAAGGGAGTTAAATGGAGCCACCATTAAATGGCATAAACGTTGGATAAAACTCACAGCCACCAACAGGTATTCTGTTTGAAAGTATTGTTGTTATCTTCTCATCAGTGAGAATTGCATATAAATATATGATAACGATATGTCTATCTGTAGTCTGGATACAGGAAATAGGATCAGAATGTCAATATATATGAAAGGGCAACCTACCTTCCAAAGATGGAAAGACCGTCAAATTCATATATGTATCGATAAGTATTGTATCGCAGGCTGCATATCATGAATTGTATTGATACGCAGCACAGGTGTATCGTTTCGCCCCTACTCCTCAATGGGAAGTCCTGTCAGCATGGGACTTTCACAAGAATTCTTATGATGTGTAGTTGGTCCTAAATGAAAATGGTGCCTGAGAGACATTTGATAAAGCTGCCACAATGGATATATTAAAAATCTTGTCCCAAATCCTCCAGAACAGATGGTTATATTAGCATGAGGTTTTTTTCACCCATTGTTTTAATAGCATCTGGTTTGTCCTAATGAAAATGATGCAAACTTTACATCCAATATGGCTGCCACAGCTTCTCAGTTGAAAACCTTATCACTCAAGAATATCAAAAATGGTTGCAGCACTCAGCAGCTTAAAAGAAGAAACGGTCTTATTTTAAATTCATGGAAATTCTTTTCATCCAGTAGAGGGTCAGTCTTATCAGGGAACTCTTGTTTGGCTTTACCAGGCATAAACTAGAAGAGCTTATGGGCTTCATGTTGTCCATCATCCATCATCTGTCCATCCATTAGCAGAAGTTTTGTTACAGCTACTCATCCTAAACTACTAAAAGGATTGCTATAAAACTTAAGACAGATTTATTCTAAGTTCTAATTGGTCCTAAATGAAAATTTTGCTATCTAAAATTGAAAATGGCCACTATGGTTGCCATCTTGAAATTCTTTTATTTGTTCTCTTCTTGGATGGATAGTCATATCAGGCATCAGGTTTCCACCAGACGTCTTATGATGTCAGGTTGGTCCTCAATGAAAATTGTGCTGATTTGAAACCCAGTATGACCACCATGGTGGCCTTCTTAAAAATCTTATCTCTACTTCTCCTAATTGGATGCTTATGTCGAAATGGGGTTTTCACCTGAGAAGACTTCTTATGATATCTAGTTAGCTCTGACTGAAACATCCAGTATGGCTGCTACCATGGCCATGTTGAAAATCTTATTATTGCTACTTCAGAAAGGAGGGTAATATCAAAGTGGAGTTTTCACCAAAAGACATCATGAATGAAAATGCTGCCAATCTTAAATCTATTATGGCTGCCATTGCGACCATCTTGGAAATAATTTTTTTATGCAGAAATGGTTTCAATGTGCAGCTATTAAAAAAAGAAATGGTCTTATATTGGATAACTGGGAATTCATTTTGGCAGTAGAGCTTCAGTCCATTCAGTAGACTCCTGTTTTCGGAATAGTCTTAATTTTCATAAGGTAAACTAAGTCCCATCCCCCCACACCTCACTTGGCTGGCTCCCTTCTTTTCCTAGAGGTAATGGGACATAGGGCCCATATTTAGAAGAAAAAAAAACATAAATGCAATCCTGTGTAAATGGAAAAGAAAATTGTGTTTAAAACTGTATTTTTCTTCTATTTCAGGACTTTATTGTGTCTGCAATCATAGTTCTCTTGTGGCTGATTTCCTCCTCTGCTTGGGCACAGGGTGTTTCTGATGTCAAGTACTACACTGATCTAAAGAGCTGTGGGGTTTTTGATAAAATGGAAAAATTTTGTTCTCACTCCACAATCGCTTTCCAAGAAACTCAGTTTCCCAACTTTGCAAGCTTGAATGTGTCTGTTGTAAGTTTAATGATATACCATGCTTGAAATCATTGATTAGCAATAGGAAGTTCTAGAAGGTATAATGTCATTGCTTTGAGAAGATAACATTTTCCCCTTAATTTCAAGAAAATAAAAAAAGACATTGAGACATTATATTGATGCTCTTTAGTCCATGAACTTTCATCATCTGTCCATCTGTTGGCACAAGTTTGTTATCACTGTTGTTACATGTAGGCTTATACAATAATAACAAGAGAAAAGAGTGAAGTCAACAAGCTTTGTATATTTTAACAAAATAATTTATTTCCCTAGATAACAATGTAAAAATTGGAAATAGGACTTACGGTTTGTGAATATAATCAAAAATTTAATCCTAAGAATGAAAAAGTACAAGTCCTATCACTAAATAGTTCTAATAGAATCCAGGTTCGAATCTCGACGACGTTTCAATATGGAAGACTATGACGACAGATGTGGTCGTTGTACAAATGGCAACAATTCCTCAATTGAATCACAGTTTATGTTTCCGTATAACTCAAGAATAAATTTCCACTGAATTTCTTTCTCCCAGAATTTTTATGAAAAAGTTAACTCATTTGGTTTTCTAGAGAATAAATTATTAAATTCCAAAAACAAATGTATGGACCATAATACTTGGCCTGAAGGGGATTTTGTGGAATGGGCAAGAGAGCTAGAACTCTATCACCAGGCTGAAAACTCCTATCCCGTGAGTTTTTATCATATCTTAATTTCATTCTGGACTGAGTAGAGCGCAGATTTGCTCTTGCGACCTCACAAGCCTTTGACAATTTGTACTTAAAATCAGAATCATAATCAAGAAGATTGAGCTCAGTATCTTCATTAGAAAGAAGTTTCTCTTTCAACAACTTCAAAGGTCCACGCACAGTATGTCTGAAAACTAGTTAAAGGGACTGAATCCTAAAGATTCTTGAACGGACTCCCTAACAGCAAACAAAAGTAAATGAATGCCTTCATCCCAATCTTTGCTCGTATCAAAGCAATATGATCGAATCATATTCTTTAAAGTCTGATGAAATCTTTCTAAGGCCCCTTGGCTCTCAGGGTGATAGGCAGAAGATTTAAATTGTTTAATGCCTAATTCGTGCATAGCTTGCTGGAAAATTCAAGACATGAAATTTGACCCTTGATCCGATTGGACAGATTGGGAAGGTAAAATTGAGTAAAGAAACTTTATCAAAGCTTTTACTATAGTTTTGGTTTTAATATTCCTCAGAGTAATTGCCTCTGGGAATCTTGTTGACGCACACATAATGGTCAACAAATATTGGTTGCCTGACTTGGTCTTAGGTAAGGGACCAACACAATCTGCCATAATTCTGCTAAATGGTTCGTCAAATGCAGGAATAGGTTGCAGATGAGCCTTAGGTATCTTCTGATTGGGTTTTCCTACCATATGACAAATATGACAAGATCTACAAAATTTACAAACATCACATTTGATTTTTTGCCAATAAAAGTGAGTCAAGATCTTGTGATAAGATTTATTTATCCCTAAATGACCAACCAGAGGAGTTCCATGGGCCAAACTAAGTATTTCCTGTCTGTAAGATTTTGGAACTACAATCTGATAGTTCACTGACCACTCATCACTAGCAAGTACCTCAGGAGGTCTCCATTTTCTCATAAGAATTCCATTTTTAATGCAATAACAGACAGGTACTTCAGTGGCTTCAGTTTCACTAATGGCCCTCTGAAACAAACAGGAGATCTCAGGATCTTTTTCCTGTTCAACGACAAGTGATTGTTGTTTATCACCCTGATTAGATAAAAGAGAATGAGTATTTAAAAGAGGATCACTGTGATCAATATCTTTTGATTGATCCAAATTAGAAG